>CM033472.1:26441512-26579554 GCA_019447015.1 Hymenochirus boettgeri | reverse complement strand
TAACTCCGGATTTGCTAATCAGATTTACTCGCTATTGGTAATAGACATTTTACTTGCATTATTCGGATAATCGATATTACTTGGTATGGTATAATAGACATGTTAATGCATATTGAAATCGATATTTACTTGCGATAGTTAATAGAATTTTTACCTATGATTTGATATAATTCGATTATTTACTCGGTTCGGTATAATAGGACATTTTTACTCGCGATATTTGATATTCGATTCTTTACTGCGTATATAGGTCTATAGACATTTACTCGCAAATTCGATTAATTCGATATTTACTGCGTATAGGGGAATAGACATTTTAACCCTTTAAATTTGCTATTTCGCGTATTGATAATAGACCATTACTTCTATCCAATTGCGTTTCTGATTGGTATAATAGAACATTTTACTGCATTTTCGATAATAATTCGATATTATACTGCTGTAGTAGTATAATAGACAATTTTACTCCAATTTGATAATTCGATATCTTACGCGTATAGGTATAAGAATTTTACTCGCCAGTATTGTTATAATCGATACTTGACTGCGTATTGGGTAGAATAGACCATTTAATCGCTAAATAATTCGATTATCGTGTGCGTAATAGAATTTTACTCTCGAATCGTACTTGCGTGGTATAATAGAATTACTCGTACTTCGATATTGCGTAGCATAAGAATACTTCATATTGTAATTGATATTATCGGTACTATGGTAAATAGACATTTTTACTCGCGTATTGTAATAATTCGAGATGTTACCGCGTTTTCGGATATAGACATTTACTCTCATATTCGAAATCGATATAACTGCGTATGGTATATGACATTTAAAGCATATTCGATTTAATTCGAATATTTACTTCGGATGGTTATAATGACATTGTGACTCCAAAATAAGCAATTTTCTGGTAGATTAATAACATACTCGCATATTGATAATCGATAATCTCGCGTATGGTTTTATTGTATAGACATTTACAAGCATATTGTAATTATATTATCGAATTGTTTATAACTTTACACGTTGTATGAATATTACCGGTAGGTTATAGATTTACAGTTTTAATGGCGTTACGGGGTAATGATTATCGCAATTCATAATTTGATATTTACTGTGCGTTATAGGATAATAGACACTTTACAACGCATATGGGAATATCGCATATTACTCGCGTATTCGGTATAATAGAGGACATTTACCGCATATTTGATAATTCGATATTTACTGGACGTATTAGACTAGACATTTACTCAATATATAATAATCGCTACCTGGCCACCCAAGGCAGCATTAAACAAAATGGTGAGCCATTCCTCTGCCTAATTGGACAGAAGAAACAAAACAGTCTTCCCACATAAACTCCACCCCCCTGGTCTCACTTGGCTTTTTTTCTTCTGTCTTCAGTGGACAGGCTGCTCTATTATCCAGCCACAGTTGGGCTCTTTGCGCTGAGACAGGCCATTGTGATGCCTCTGCGCGTTCTCTGGCCAGTAGCCTGTTGTCCGCTACCCCTGCAGATGTGTGCATGGTCGCGGCATTTTCCGGATTCGCAACGGCGCGTGACGTCATTTTTCCCGCGACTCGCGGAGGAAATTCAAAAAAACCGGCGTGTAACAGCCGGCGTTTTCTCCTGCCCTGAGCCCTAGTCTCCCAAGGAGTATGGAGCCGCCGCAAGAGAAGCTCTGGTCAGGGGGAGGATGGTGGTAAAGTGATGTTGAAGGAGTTTCACACGAAAAGAGAATGATGCTGTACTGACCAACTGTTTTTTTTATTACAGCCACTCTGATAGATCTGGAGAGCAGCTCATAAGAAAACCGAAACGAAGGAAGAGAGATGCCCAGTTCTTGCAGGAGTTAATCCAGGGTATGCAGAAGAACTGTGACAGCGATTGCAGAAAGGGGAAAGAAACTTGCAACATTGGCCTGGGTGAAGTGAGGAAGGATAAGGGACAGACACCTGTTCTAAGAGGAGCGTCGGGTTCCAGCCTACTCAGCAGGAACCCTGGGGCGCCAGCCTGATTACTGCACGGATTCACTCAAGACAGTAGCCAGGGGTTTCAAGCAAATTTAGCTCCCAAGGAGCAGGTTAATCCATTCCACTTCTGCAAGATTCAAGCACTCCAGGAGAACCCCAGAGAATGGGGGACTGCAATCCTCAGAGGATTACGGTGATGGACGACAGTCAATTTGACTTAAACAAGTTTCACCCCATCAAACAATGATCAAGAAGACTCTTGGATAGAGGATCGGAGCCGCCATCTACTTCAGTCTATTCCAGCATGTAAGGAAGAAGGCTGTTTTTGCCACTCCATGGGGAATCACAGGAGATGAATTAGGGGGAATAAGGCAGAGGAGAGGTTGTTCTAGAAAGCATTCAGTGGAAATAAATTTGAGACGCTTTATCCCTATTCAAGCATGAGGATCTGAGTTGTGGTAAAACCTCCACTGTGGGACGACGCCAGTAGCAGACTCTTTCTAAAAGGACTGCACGTCCGGTGGAGATGCATCTCTTTAAAGCATCCATGGAGCGCAAAAGATGGAGGCGGAATTAAAGAAGGCATACTCGTTGCGGGGCCGGTGTAAGGTTGCGTGGCCATGGTTTCTGACTATGAATCCATGTTACATTTAGACCAAACTGGGAAGATGGCCTTATCATCAATGGTATAGAGAGGAAATACTATTGGAGGCGGATTTTCCAGAGTTTCGATTAATTTACTCTTGTTGGGCATGGAGGCATCTGTGAAATCAGTGAAATTAGGGCCAGGGCCCAGGGGTTGCAGTCTCCGCTCGCAGAGCCCTTTGGTTAAAGGCTTGGTATGCCGGACACTCCATCCAAAAATTCCCTGTGTGTTGCCCTATGAAAGGAAAGAAATTGTTTGGGTGCAAGCATGGAGGAGATATTGTAAGTCATTAAGGGAGGAGAGCTTCCTTTCTTCCACAATCCAATAGTAGTATAGGGAGTTTCCGAAAAGACAGCAGGAGAGGATTCCAGCCTTAAGAACAGGGGAGATTGGATGAAACTCCCGCCCAGGAACAAAGAATTTGCAAGAATGCGGCATGGAAGGGGGTCAGTACACGTTTTTTTCGTGGCAATGGAAGCAAGCAAATAACAAAGACCCCAAAAGAGCTAAGTCATTAGAAAACAAGGGCCCGTCCTACTTGCAAGTTAGGGCCACGCTGTTGAGGGTGTCACGAGAAGTTGGGCACAGAAAACTTCAGATGCACTGGGTAATGAAGATAATACCCGATATACCGTCTGGAATTTATCAGAGAGGCCAGAGATTTTCCTTGTCCAGACAAAGAGACCCGAAAGTTAGGAGAGACAGACACATCTGTGTGGGAATATGTGAACAACGTTGTTAGCCAAGGAGGCGATTCGGCTCTACCGCTCCCTCCCAAGAAAAGAACAGAGAAGGAACGGATTTTACTCTCTCAGCTCGTCTTAGTGAAAAAAAAAAGGAGACTGGCGTCCATTTTAGATTTAGAAGACTAAACAAGTGTAAAGTCAACCATTCAAGATGGAGACTCTACAATCCATAGGTTGCCCTGTCACTAGGCGATTTGGAGTGCCCATAGACCTCACAGACGCTTATCTGCCACATCCAAAGCGGAGGAGCACCACAGCAATATTGAGATTACGTTAGATCACCAGCACTTCCAATAGATAGATGTCGCCCTTCGGTCTGTCACATCCCCCGAGAACCTTCACCAAGGTTATAGTGGTGACTGTTGCCCACTTAAGGACCTTAGGGGTGGAAGTGTTCCATTATTTGGGACGATTTGCTGATAATTGCAGGAAGAAAGGAACACCTTATTCAAAGCAGACCATTGCAAATATTCTTTCTTTCCAGCTGGACAAAAGAGGACAAAACTGGAATCAACAGATAGATCAGTACGTGGGGTGAAGGAAGCTTGCCGTGGTGGAGGCAGCCGTAAATCTTCGCCAGGGAACATCCTTGAGAAGATCCGGACTGGATCTTAATATTCAACGATGTGCATCGGGAGAGCTGGGACTCCATATAGGTCACCAGTGGGTACAAGTACATGGGTATCAGGACTTTCCTCTCTCCCATCTGCTAGTTGGACTCAGGGCAATCTTCAGGCCCTCGAAGCCTTGTCCAATAATTCAGTCCACATCAATATGCATAAGGACAGACAATGCGCAGCAGTGTCTACATAAGGAAACAGGGGGAACGAGAAGTATGCCACATGATACGCAAAGTGAGCCAATTCTGGAGTTGGCATACCTCAATCTCCTAGACTGACAGTGGTGCATGGTCCAGCGGTACAAAATCAACTGGCAGACCAATTATCCAGGAGAAACTTGGACAGTGGAGAATGGAGTCTGAGCAACAAGATTCTTCCCAAATAACAGAGAGTGTGGGGAGGCCAGAGTGGGACCTGATGGCCACCAGTCAGATGCCAAAGTTCCAAGGTTTTCTCCAGATTATCAGAAGGGGGAGTGGCAGTAGATTCCCTGAGTCAGAGGTGGGGACCATCTAAGGGCCTATGTTTTTCCGCCAACACCGTTAATATTCAGAACATTAAGGAAGATCCTGATCTCCAAATAAAGGGTCTAATAGCAATTCTGCGAATTGGGCCAGGAGGCCATGGTACCCTTTACTGAGGAGACTTCGGTAGAGCTCCTCTCCATCCTCACCAGTGAAAGATCTATTAGGTCAGGGCAACCTGTTCATCCCAACCCGGAGGTTTTCACATTAGCAGACTGGACTGAAGGGGAGGCTAGCAGAAGCTGGTTGTTCAGGGAAGTAATAGAGACCACTCCTGAGGTCCAGGAAGATTTCTACCTCTTCAAGATACTCCGCTATATGGGAGACTACAAATCATGTGGCGGAGGCAGACAGTGGTCAGTAGAGATGGCATCCATTCCACAGATTTGCAGTTCCTACAGCAGGGGCTAGATAGGGCTTAAGTGTATTACTCTCAAGTACAGACATCGGCTTTATCAGCTAGTAGGAAGAAGACTATTTGATCAGGAGGTAGTGCAAAGGTTTCCAAGGGCCTTGCGTATTAGGCCTCCGAAAAAAGGATTGGTTGCACACCTGGGTTATTTGCGCTACTGTTCAAAGGGCTTAGCGGTCTTCTGCCCTTTGAGCCCATGTCGATTGTTTTCTTTAAGTGATGACTCTCAAAACGGTCCTACTGCTTGCTCTTACATTCAGGACGACGAGCATGTGAAATAACAGCACTTTCATAAAACCACCATATATGAATAACTCCAGAAGTAATCATCTTTCATCTTCGGAAGACTCCTTCCCAGGTTATTTCCAGATTTCACATGAATGAGCCAATAGTTATACCGGCATTTGAGCAAGGAGAACAGTCTGAGGATGGTGACATGCAAGGGGTTGATGTGAGGACTTGTATCTTGATACATGGAAAGAACAAAGTCTCTCAGATCTTCGGATAACCTCTTTATACCTGCAGGGGCTAATAAAGGCAAAGCAGCTACAGTCTCCACAGTCAGAAGGTGGATGTTAGAGCAATTTGTAGAGCTACGAAGTTCAGAGTTGGTACACTCCTAAAGGGATCTCAGCACATTTCACAAGAGGGACTTCAACCTCTTGGGGCACAGAAGAGGGATGAGCATCGGCAGAGGCTATCTGCCAGGCGGCTACTTGGGCTACGCCTAGTAATTATGGCATATTAGAATGAACGTCATTAATTCCAACTCCTTATTTGGACGTAAAGTCTTACAGTCTGTAACTGAGTTAAAGTTCCTTTTTGTGTTGAAATCATTGTATTTTTATTCCCACCTGTAGATTGCTTGGGGATACCCCATTTTTTTTATGCTGCCTGGGGATGGCCAGGAAAGACGAAACTCCTATCATACTTACCGAGAGTTTCCTTTCCTGGCCATCCCTCCAGGCGCCCCCCTCCCTATATTTAGTCTTAGATTTGCTTAAGAATCAGACAAGGTGAGCCAGGGGGGTGGAGTTTTGTGGGAGACGTGTTTTTCTTCTGTCAATTAGGCAGAGGGAAGCTACCCATTTGTTTTATGCGCCTGGAGGGATGGCCAGGAAAGGAACTCTCGGTAAGTATGATAGGCGTTCGTTCTTTACTCGCTATTGGTCTATATAGACATTTTACTTGCATTTCGAAATTCGATATTACTCGCATATTTGAAATTCGATAATACTCGCGTATAGGTATAATAGACATTTTACACGCATATTTGATATTCGATATTTACTCGCGTATTTGTATATAGACATTTACACGCCATTCGATAATTCGATTTACTCACGTATTGGTAATAGACATTTTACACGCATATTTGATAATTCATATTTACTCGCGTATTGGTTTATAAACATTTTACTCACCATTCGATAATTCGATATTACTCACGTATAGGTATAATAGACATTTTACTCGCATATTCCGATAATTCGATATTTACTTTGCGTAAGGTATAATAGCATTTTACCCGCATATTTGATAATTCGATATTTACTCGCTAGGTTATAATAGACATTTACTCGCATATTTGATAAACGTCGATATGTACTTGCAATAGTAGTAAATAGACATTTACTCGCATATTTGATAATTCGATATTACTGCGTATAGGTTAATAGACATTTTACTTGCATGTTCGATAATTGATATTTACCTCGCGTATGGTAGAATAGACATTTTACTTGGCATATTCGATAATTCGATATTTACTTGCGTTATAGTTGAATAGCATTTTAATCGCAATTTTGATAATTCATATATACTCCGTATAGATAATAGACATTACACGCATATTGATAATTCGATATTTACTCGCGTATGGTATTAGACTTTACATGCATATTCGATAATTCGATATTTACTCGCGATTGGTATAATGTCATTGTTACTCGCATATTGATAATTCGATATTTACTCGCATTTAGGTATATAGACATTTTACTTAACGGATCAGTATTCGTATTTACTTGGTATTGGTATATAGACATTACTTGCAATTTCGATAATCGATATTATTGCGTATTGGTATAATAGACATTTTACACGCATATTTGATAATTCTATATTACTCGCGTATTGGTATAATAGACCTTTACTCGCATATTGAATAATTCGATATTTACTTGCGTATAGGTATAATACATTTTACTCGCATATTTGATAATTCGATTACTCGCGTATAGTTAATAGACATTTTACTTGCATGTTCGATAATTTCGATATTTACTTGCGTATTGGTATATAGACATTTTACCGCATATTAAATAATTCGATTATTTACTCGGTATTGGTATAATAGTCATTTTACTCGCATATTTGTATAATTGATATTTACTCGCATAATAGGTAAATATGACATTTCTTAGGATTCGATATTCGATATTACTTGCGTATTGGTTATATATGACATTTTACACGCAATTTGATAATTCGATATTTACTTGCGATAGTGATAATAGACATTTTACAGCAGATTTGAGTAATTTGATATTTACTCGCGTATAGGTATAATAGACATTTTACTCGCGTATTTGATAATTCGATATTACTCGCGTATTGTATAATAGACACTTACTCACAAATTCGATAATTCGATATACTGCGCTAGGTATAATAGACAATTACTCGCAATTCGATAATTCGATATTTACTCGCATATAGGTATAATAGACATTTTACTTACGGATTCGATATTCGATATGACTCGGTATGGTATAATAGACATTTTACTTGCGGATTCGATATTCGATAGTTACTTGCATATTGGTATAATAGACATTTACTTGCATATTCGATAAGTCGATATTTACTTGCTATTGGGTTAATAGTCATTTTACTCGCATATTTGATATTCGATATTTACTCGCGTATTGGTATTAGACATTTTACTTGCATCTTCGTGTCTCAACGTTCGCATAATTATCGAAAGTCCGAGAAATCGGGTCGAGTGTACCTGTGTTTGTGTGGGTACCAACCTTTGCCTTCTACGTCTTATTGTGTATTCAGCTATAGTAAACTGAGAGAAAGTGCTGTTACAAACATCGACCTTGGCACCGACTCATGACCCCAGAGCGCATGACGAACATGGCTCCGAACATGTGCCTGATACACATTAAAGTTTGATGCAGTTTATGTTTACGCTTGTGGCTCGTCTCTACAATTTGTTTCAATAACTTGTCCGATAATCACACGTGTGTATGGGATCAGTTTGGGGTTCATTGATCCGCACGTTACGCCATTGAACGTTCACAGTCTGACTCGGATCGCAAGATCGGAAGGTATACGAGCCTTTAGACCTTAAAATAATAGAAAAAAATCCTTGCACTCGTACAAGTGTGGGTGCTCACTCCCAAAAACAATCCAACCCTTGAGGATAAATCATACGAGAAAACGGAAGAAGCAAGGTGGCACTCCGTTAACGCGAACTTTATTAATTATAGACCAAACAACATCTCAAACGTTCGGGGGATAGTGCCCCCTTCCTCACCTAGGAAGGGGCACGTATCCCCCGAAACGGTTGAGAGCCTTTAGACTTACCTACCTTACCTACATTTATTTCATCTTATTGGGGATGGGCGGTGCAGGGTTAACTTGCACCTTAATGGAGTGTTTGAAGCTTAGGAAAATTACAAATGATCTAATTTCATCTCTGTTTTGTCGACAAATGATGTTACCTGAACATCACAGAAGAGCGTACGTAAGGTTTTCAATCCTACGGACTAATTATATGTAAATCTGGTGTATGACTGAAACCCGGTTGACAGACCCAGATTGTTTTATGGGAACATTGGTGGCACAGGCTGTTTTTTCTTCCATTCTTCCCACTGCCTTCCAATTACATGCTCCAAAATGCTCCCATCTGTGTTTCCAAGGAAATGATCACAGGCAGAGCGATTACTTCTAGCAGTCAATGGGATGTGATCCCATACACACTTCACCCTGTAAAAAGTCTAACACACCAAAAGGGAAGTTTATTTTCTGGAAACAATAGGAATTTGTCTATAGTTAAAACTTTGTAATTATAACAAGGCTTGGTTCAACCACTGTTAGTTATGGGAATAGTTATAGATGAAGATCAGGTTCTAACCACTGTTCGTTATGGGACTAGTTATAGTTATAAGACTAGGTTCTAACCACTGTTAGTATGGGTCTAGTTATAGTTTAAAAGACTAGGTTCTAACCACTGTTAGTTGTGGGACTAGTTATAGTTATAAGACTAGGTCTAACCACTGTTAGTTATGGGACAAGTTATAGTTATAAGACTAGGTTCTAACCACTGTTAGTTATGGTTTCTAGTTATAGTTAAAAGACATAGTTCTAACCACTGTTAGTCTGGGGACTAGTTATAGTTATAGAATAGGTTCTAACACTGTTAGTTGTGGGACTAGTTATAGTTATAAGACTAGGTTCTACCACTGTAGTTATGGTCTAGTTATAGTAAAAGACTAGGTTCTAACCATTAGTTGTGTGGACTAGTTCAAGTTATAAGACTAGGTTCTAACCACTGTTTATGGTACAAGGTATATAGTTATAAGACTAGGTTCTAACCATGTTAGTGTGGGACTATGATAGTTATAAGACTATGTTTAACACTGTAGTATAGGACGAGTTATAGTTATTAGATTGGGTCTAACACTGTAAGTATGGCACTGGTTGTAGTTATAAGACTAGGTTCTAACCAATGTTAGCTATGGTAGCTAGTTATAGTTATAGACTTGGCTCTAACCACTGTAAGTTATGGGACAAGTATAGTTAAAGACTAGGTTCTAACCACTTAGTTGGGGGACTAGTTATAGTTATAAGACTAGGTTCTAACCACTGTTAGTTATGGGACAAGTTTATAGTTATAAGACTAGGTTCTAACCCTGTTAATTATAGGACAGTTATAGTTATAAGACAAGGTTCTAACCACTGTTAGTTTTAGGACTAGTTATTTTAGGTATAATACTAGGTTCTAACCACTGTAGTTATAGGACTATTTATAGTTATTGACTGGTTCTAACACTGTAAGTTTGGACTGGTAATAGTTAAAGACTAGTTTCTAACACTTTAGCTTTGGACTAGTTATGTTATTAAACTTGTTCTAACCACTGTTAGTTTAGGACTGGTATGATAAGTAACAGGTTCTACCACTATTAATTATAGGCTAGTTATAATTATAAGACTAGGTTCTAACCAATGTTAATTATGGTACTAGTATAAGCACTAGTTCTAACCATGTAGTTATGGGACTAGTTTTAGTTATAGACTAGGTTCAACCACTGTTGTTTGTGGGACTAGTTATAGTTATAAAGACTAGGTTATAACCAGTGTTAGTTATAGGACTAGTTATAGTTATAAAACTAGGTTCTAACCACTGTTAGGTTGTGGGAACTAGTTATAGTTTTAAGATAGTAGGTTCTACCAACAGTTAGTTTATGGGGACTAGTTATAGTTATAAGACCTGGTTCTTAACCACTGTTGTTATGGGACTAGTTATAGTTATTAGACTAGGTTCGAACCACTGTTAGTTATAGGACTAGTTATAGTTATAAGACTAGGTTCTAACCACTGTTAGTTATAGGGTTGTAATAGTTATAAAACTAGGTTCTAACCACTGTTAGTTATGGGTCTAGGTATGGTTATAAGACTAGGGTCTAACCATGTTAGTTATGGGAAAGTATAGTTATAAGACTAGATTCTAACCCATGTTGGTTGTGGGACTAGTTATAGATTAAAAGACTAGAGGTTCTAACCATGTTGTTGTGGGAAGTTTAGTTATAAGAATAGTCTAACCACTGTTAGTTGTGGGACTAGTTCTAGTTATAAGACTAGGTTCTAACCAGTTAGTTATGGGACAAGTATCAGGTATAAGACTAGGTTTACCCATGTTAGTTGTGGGCTAGTTATGTTATAAGACTAGGTTCTAACCACTGTTGATTAGGGACAAGTTATAGTTAAAGACTAGGTTCTAACCACTGTACGTATAAGACTAGTTATAGTTATTAGACTTGGGTCTAACCACTGTAAGTTAGGGACGGTTATAGTTTAGGACTAGGTTCTAACCACTGTTGCTATGGACTAGTTATAGTTAGTTTTTAGACTTTGGTTTAACCACTGTAAGTTAGGGACAAGTTATAGTTATAAGACTGGTTCTAACCACTGTTAGTTGTGGGATTAGTTTATAGTTATAAACTAGGTTTAACACTGTTAGTTATGGGAAAGTTTGGTTATAAGGGTATCGGTTCTAAACCACTGTTAGTTATGGGACAAGTTAGTTATAAGACTAGATTCTAACCACTGTTAGTTGTGGGACTAGTTATAGTTATAGACTAGGTTCTAACCACTTAGTTATGGGACAAGTTATAGTTATAAGACTAGGTTCTAACCACGTGTTAGTTGTTGGGACTTAGTTATCGTTATAATACTAGGTTCTAAACCACTATTAATATAGGACGAGTTATAATTATAGACTAGGTTCTAACCAATGTTAATTATGGTACTGTATAGTATAAGACTAGGTTCTAACCACTGTTAGTTATGGGACTAGTTTAGTTATAAGACTAGGTCAACCATCTGTTAGTGTGGGACTAGTTATAGTTAAGACTAGGTTATAACGTGTTAGTTATAGGACTAGTGATAGTTTTATAAAACAGGTTCTAACCACTGTTAGGTTGTGGACTAGTATAGTTTTAAGACTAGGTCCTAACCAACCGCTGTAGTTATGGGACTAGTTATAGTTATAAGACTAGGTTCTAACCACTGTTTAGTTATGGGACTAGTTTAGTTATAGACAGGTTCGACACCACTGTTAGTTATTGGACTAGTTTAGTTATAAACTAGGTTCTAACCAGGTTAGTTATAGGGCTAGTGTATAGTTATAAAACAGGTTTAACCACTGTAGTTTAGGGTCTAGTTATGGTATATAAGACTAGGTTCTAACACTGTAGTTATGGGACCAGTTATGTTATTAAGACTAGATTCAACCACTGTTGGTTGTGGGACTAGTTATAGTTAAAAGACTAGGTTCTAACCACTGTTAGTTGTGGGACTTGTGCTAGTTATAAGGACGAGGTTCTAACCACTGTTAGTTGTGGGACTAGTTCTAGTTATAAGACTAGGTTCTAACCACTGTTAGTTATGGGACAAGTTCTAGTTATAAGACTAGGTTCTAACCACTGTTAGTTTGGGACTAGTATTAGTTATAAGACTAGGTTAAACCACTGTTGATTAGGGACAATGTTATAGTTATAAGACTAGGTTTAACACTGTTACGTATTAAGACTGGTATAGTTATTATACTTGGTCTACCACTGTAAGTTATGGGACTGGTTATAGTTATAGACTAGGTTCTAAACCACTGTTAGCTATGGGACTAGTTATAGTTATTGACTTGGTTCTAACCAGAAGTTATGGGACAGTATAGTTATAAGACTAGGTTCTAACCACTGTTAGTTGTGGGACTAGTTTTAGTTATAGACTAGGTTCTAACCCCTGTTAGTTATGGGACAAGTTTAGATAAGACTAGGTTCTAACCACTGTAGTTATGGGAAAGTATAGTTATTAAGACTAGATCTAACCACTGTTAGTTGTGCGGGCTAGTGTATAGTATAAGACTAGGTTCTAACCATTTAGTTTTGGGACAGTTAGTAAGACTAGTACACTTAGTTGGGACTAGTTATAGATTAAAGACTAGGTTTCTAACCACTGTTAGTTATGGGTCTAGTTAGGTATGTTGATAAAAGACTAGGTTCTAACCACTGTTAGTGGGGGACTAGTTATAGTTATAGAATAGGTTCTAACCACGGTAGTTGTGGGACTAGTTCTCGTTATAAGACTAGGTTCTAACCACTGTTAGTTTGAGACAGTTATAGTTATAGACAAGGTTCTAACTACTGTTAGTTGGGGACTAGTTATAGTTATAGACTAGGTTCTAACCACTTGTTGTTATGGGACTAGTTATAGTTATAAGTAGGTTCTAACCACTGTATTACTTATAGGTATTGACTTGGTTAAACCACTGTAAGTATGGACGTTATAGTTATAAGACTAGGTTCTAACAACTGTTAGCGATGGGACTATTATAGTTATTAGACTTGGTTCTAACCACTGTATGTTATGGGACAGTTATAGTTATAAGACTAGGTTCTAACCAATGTTGTTGTGGGACGAGTTAAGTTATAAGACTAGGTTCAACCACTTGGTAATTATGGGACAAGTTTTAGTTATAAGACTAGGTTCTAACCACTGTTAATTAAGAGATAGTTTAGTTATTAGACTAGGTTTCTAACCACTTTAAGTTATGGGACTGTTATAGTATAAGACTAGGTTCTAACCACTTTTTTTTTTTTGTTTTTTTAATTTTCTAGCTTAAATTGGGGGGTGTTTTTTTTTTTTGTTGGTTTTTACCACCACAAAAAAACAAACCCCTTTTTTTGTCTTTTGTGTTTTCTTTTAGTTGTTTTGTTGTTTGGACGGTGGTTTTCGTTAAGTTATGGGACTGGTATAGTTATAATACTAGTTCTAACCAGTTAGCTAGGGACTAGTGTTTTTTTATAAGACTAGGTTTCAACCACTGTAGTTATGGGATGGTTTATAGTTATAAGACAGGTTCTAACCATTTATATTATAAGGGACGAGTTATAGTTATAAGATAAAGTTCTAACCACTGTGTTATAGGACTAGTATTAGTACTAGACTGTTAGGTTCTAACCACTGTTAGTAGGGACTAGTTATAGTTATTAGACTAGGTTCTAACCATGGTAGTTTGGGACTGGTTTATAGTTATTAAGACTAGGTTCTAACCAATGTTATTAGTGGACTATATAAGACTAGGTTCTAACCATGTTAGTATGGACTAGTATAGTGATAAAGTTCTAACCACGTTAGTTGGGACTAGTGTTATAAGACTAGGTTCTAACCATGTTAGTGGTTGGGACTAGTTATAGTTATAGACTGTTCTAAACAAGTTAGTTAGGGACTAGTATACGTATAAGACTAGGTTCTTAACCATGTAGTTATGGGACTAGGTTAGTTATAAGACTAGGTTCTAAACCACTGTAGTGTGGGACTAGTTAAGGTTAGGACTAGGTTCTAACCACTGTTAGTTATGGGACTAGTTATAGTTTAAGACTAGGTTCTAACCACTGTTAGTTCTGGGACTAGTAATAGTTATAGGAACTAGGTTCTAACCATGTTAGGCTTATAGGACTAGTTTTAGTTATAAGTATGGTTAACCTGTAGTTATAGGGACTAGTTTAGTTTAAGACTAGGTTCTAAAACACGTAGTATAGGGCTAGTTATAGTTATAGACTAGGTTCTAACACTGTTAGTTATGGGACAGTAAGTATAAGACTAGGTCTAAAACTGTTAGTTATGGCTAGTTACAGTTTATTAGCTAGGTTTAACCACTGTTAACTTGGGACTAGTTATAGTTATAGACTAGGTTCTAAAACACTGTTAGTATGGGACCTAGTTTACAGTATTAGACTAGGTTTCTAAACACTATTAAGTATAGGTATTAGTATAGTTTAAGACTAAGTTCTACCACCATGTGTTAGTTATAGACTAGTATGTTTAAGACTAGGTTCTGACACCACTGTTAGTATAGGGACTAGTATGTTATTAGACTGGTTCTAACCCCACTGTGAAGTATGGGACTGGTCATAGTTATAAGGACTAGGTTCTAACCACTGTAGCTATTGGGATAGTATAGTTATTAGACTTGGTCTAACCCTGTTAGTATGGGAGCTGGTTATGATTATAATGACTAGGTTCTAAACACTGATGTAATTTATAGGACTAGTTACTAGTTATAAGACATAGGTCACCAATGTTAGGACTATGAAGGACTAGTCTATTTATGGGGACTAGGTTCTAACCACTTGTAGATCTATGGGGTACTAGTTATTAGTATAGAGTAGGTTCTAACCATGTTAGTTATGGGACTAGTTTAGTTATAGACAGGTTCTAACCACGTTAGTTTGGGACTAGTTATAGTTATAAGGACTAGGTTCTAACACTGTTAGGTTATAAAGCACTAGTTATAGTTATAAAACTAGGTTCGAACACTGTTGGTTATAGGATAGTTATTAGTAAAGACTAGGTTATAACCATTGTTAGTTATAGGACTAGTTATAGTTATAAGACTAGGTTCAACCACTGGTTAGTTGTGGGACGAGTTATAGTTTTGGACTAGGTTTAACCACTGTTAGTTATGGGACTAGTATAGTTATAAGGACTAGGTTTTCTAACCACTGTAGTTATGGACAGTTATGGTTATAAGACTAGGTTTAACCACTGTTAGTTATAGGGTTAGTTATATAGGTATAAGACTAGGTTCTAAACCTGTAGTTATGGGATTAGTTTATAGTTATAAGATAGGTTCAACCACGTTAGTTATGGGACTAGTTATAGTTATAGACTAGGTTCTAACCACTGTTAGTTATGGGACTAGTTAAAGTTATAAGACTAGGTTCTATAAAAACTGTTAGGTATGGGAACTAGTTACAGTTATTAGACTAGGTTCTAACCACTGTTAACTATGGGGATAGTTATAGTTATAAGACTAGGTTCTAAACACTGTTAGTGTATGGGACTACGTTACAGTATTCGACTAGGTTGTTCTAACCACTGTTATAACTATTGGGACTAGTTATAGGTTTAAGGACTAAGTTCTAACACTGTTAGTTATGGGACTAGTTACAGTTATTAGACTAGGTTCTAACCACTGTTAACTATGGGACTAGTTAAGTTATAAAACTAGGTTCGAACCACGGTGTACTTATGGGACTAGTTACAGGTATAAGAAAGGTTCATAACCACTGTTAGTTATGGGGACTAGTTACAGGAAGAATTGTCTAATCACTGTTAGTTTAGGACTAGTTATAGTTATAGATTGGGGGTTCTATAGTTTTCCTTTAAATAAAGATTAGGTTCTTGAGTGGATCCCAGTATTTTAATTATACATGGCAGGGTCCTTGGTAATAATGGTTCCTTGCCAGCACTGGGTTTGTCATTCTCCGAGGGTTCCTACTACCATTTAAACAGATATAGAATTCATAACACTTTGAACTTAAAGGGCATGTACCCCAAAACTATATCCCCCTCACCATGTAGTGTAATAAAACTTACCTCACCATCCAGCTCCATATGGTTCTCCTGTAGTACCCCCAAAGTCCCAAAAACTGCCCACCAGGAGGATAGCAGAGTCCATTAGGACTCTGGCTCTGATGCTCGCCGCAGAGAAGTTTGGCATGCGTACTGCAGCCATTCTCCCCCTCCTCCACTCCCTCTACCTCCCGTTTGCGATCCCTCCCCACCATAAAACCCCTTGCCCATATCATAGTATATGTTCCCGCAGCCCCAACCGCTAAAAATAATTTAAGAAAGACCCCTGAACTTACGACCTTCCCTCCTCCCCCGGCATTTGAGAAGCCGGCAGCCGTGTCCGGCTGCCTCTCAGCCAATCACGGATGCGGCTGCCGGTCCGCCCCGTGCTGCAGTGTCTGCAAAGCAGGGGGCCGGGCCGGGCGTAGGAGGAGTGAGGGAAGGAAGTAAAAATTGGGGCACTTTCTTAACTATATGTTATAGACGGTTGAGGCTGGGGAAGATTTACTATGATATGGCAAAATTTATAATAAGGGTGGACATGCCCTTTAGTTTCATTTAGTATCGTCTACATGTAGGAGCAGTATAGGTTGCACACATATGATGCATTGCAGATTGGATATGCTTTGTGGCCTACTGTCATTTAAACACATGAAGATAATACTTCTAACAGGGTCCAGTTTCCCTTTAAGGCATTCCTGTGCAGAATGCCTCCAACTCCTGTTCTTAAGTTGAACAAATGAATGAACATGGTAACCCGCCACACACCAATCATTAAAGGCAATTAATTAAAGTCCATTGGGGCTTGGTGTGCAATAGCCTGGGGGCTTCCTACAAATAAACTCTCACTTCCTACTGCTTAGTCACTGGGTACAAATGACAGCTTATTACTGGTCGCCCTATCAGAACTGATGTTATTGGGGGAAGGGGGGGGATATGATTTTGGTCAAAGGTTATTATTAGAATTGACTCTATTTTCTTTCCATTCATTATCAATGTAGCTTAAAGGGCGGCCACTAGAGAGTGTTCAGTTGCCATTGAATGAATTGTTTGTGTTTGAATGGAAGAAGAGATGAAACCTATAGTTTCTTGGATTCCAGCTTGAATTCCTAGGTCCAAACGTATTTTACTGACCGGGCCTGGGGGTTCCTTGTAGTGGTTATTAGATAATGAACGTCTGCGAGATATCAAGATGGAAGTCATTTAGCTGTCAAACTTCCATTGGCGACATCAGTGGTATACGTTAACCACAATCTGGAATTCATTTAAGGATAAACAGGTGACAGGACCCTATTCCTGCCGGTCTGGAGAAGGGCCGTCACTAGAACTAGGCTCAGGCGATGTTTACTGCTCAACACAATGGCCGCCTTCTAACCATGAAAGTACAGACACGGGAGGATCAGTGACAAGTTCCATCATTTCAATCTCGATTTTTCTGTCCGAAACTGACGCCTCTGTACACAAAGGGTTTTTAAGATCCCCCCAAAAATAGTGAAATATTGAAATAAAAACTTCTGGTAAGAAGACAAGATGGATCTCTACATTCCGTACGAATAGATCTTTATAGAATACACCATATGTTACTTATTCACTCATTAAAGGGATTTATCACTATTGTAAATATAATACAAACTTACCAAGACATTGCAAATTACATTGCTATTCCTGTACATGAACCCAATACTGTGCGTGTGTTTACTGTGTATAACTGTTGTGTTATAGTGTGTTACTGTGTGTTACTGTTATGTGTTACGTTTGCTCTGTGTATTATTGTGTATTACGTCTGCTACTATGTGTTATGTGTTATTATGTATACTGTGTGCTACTGTGTTACTGTGTTAATGTGTATAGATGCTATGGGTTTTACTGTGTTTATGTGACTGTGTGGACTATGTGTTCGTGTATTATGTTTACTGTGTGGTACTATGGTTTTATGTATTACTGTGTGTTCTATGTTAATGTGTATTACTGTGTGATGCTACTGTGTGTTTACTGTGTTTATTATGTTTACTGGTGCTACTAGTGTTTACTGTGTTAATGTGTATTACTGTATGCTACTGTGTGTACGTGTAGATTATGTGTGGACTGTATGTTACTGTTATTATGTATTACTGTGTGCTACTGTGTGTTACTGTGTTTATGATTTTACTGTGTGCTACTATTGGTTACTGTGTTAATGTCAATTACTGTGTGCTACTTGTATTATTGTGTATCACTGTGTGCTACTATGTTACTGTGTTATTGTGTATTACTGTATGCTACTATGGATTTGTGTATTACTGTGTGCTACTATGTGTTACTGTGTATTGCGTATTACTGTGTGCTACTATGTGTACGTGATTAGGCTGAGACCACACTATGGTGTCCGTCCGCATGCGCTGCAATCCTTGCCATTTTGTGCAATTGGAGCGTATGCATTTGCAAAAACGGATTGCATGCAGTGCATGCAATGTCGCACCCACATCACACGCACTTCTCTGCGTTTCTCACAAGCAAACGACTGATAATCGTGATTGGAAGCATGTGAGAAACGCTAGTTGGGTTTAGCCCTTATTGTGTGTTTCTGTGATTTTTTATGTATTATTTTGTTTTGTTATTGTGCGTTTTGCGTGTTATTGTGGGTTACTATGTATTATGTGGGTTAATGTGTGTTTCTAACTGTCCTGTGTAATATATGTGTGAAGCCTCGTACACAAGTCCAATGCACGCACCCCGCGCCTTTCCCACAGCGTGCCTAACTGCCAAAATGGACAATAATCTCATATGTGATGCTTCGGTCCGGCGTCATTCGTTCATCCGCCTCGGCAGCTCAACAAACATGACTGACTTAAAACACACACAACACATGCAACTATTGCCCAAAACGGACGTTACCGCGCCTGTGTCTTGCGCTCGCGGTTGCCGGGGTCAAACGTTGGTCTATGTGTTGGACATGTGTGCCAACGATCAACGATTACTGTGTATTTTGGGAATACTGTGTGTTTCTGTTGTAGTATTGTTTATTACTGTATATTAATGTGTGTTATTATGTGGTACTGTTATTACTGTATATTATAGTGTTTCGTGTAGTATTGTTTATTAATGTGTATTAATGGGTGGTATCATGTAGTATTTTATTACTGTGTATTAAGTTGTGATCATGTAGTATTGTTTATTATCGAGTATTAATGTGTGTTTATGTAGTATTGTTTATTACTGTGTATTGTGTGTTAATATGTAGTATTATATTAGTGTATTAATGTGTGTTATTAGTGGTATTGTTTATTACTGTGTATTAATTGTGTTATTATGTGGTATTGTTTATTAATGTGTATTAATGTGTGTTTCATATGTAGTTTTATTATTGGTATGATGTGGTTATTATGTAGTATGTTTATTATGTGTTTATTGTGTGTTATTATGTGGTATTGTTTACCAGCCAGCTATAAAGCTTAAAGTGAGATGAGCTTATGTTAGTACACTGGAAAATTAGTTTTTTTTAAATTGCCCATTAGTGGAAACTATAATTAATCCCAACTATCACTGTACCCTATTTTTTGTTGATCTGCCCAGTATTCATACATATCCAATCTGAAACATCTTCATTTTAGCATTTCTGTAGCAGATTTGCTGTAGCTGGAAATGATTTGATAGTTGGTGTGTATGCAGTATGCAGTTGGCACGTCATGTCACTGGGCAGAGCTGAGCAATTATGAATTGTATTAAAGAAATACAACAACACACACACTCAGGTAAGTGCTACTTACATGTATGTATTTTTAGATTAAGATGACACACAGTAATTTTCACTATGCATGCACTTTAAAGGGTAAAAAGCCTGCCCATTTCTCTAGCAATGCTATTTCTATAGTACCTTCTGTTTTTAAGAAGCCTCTATATTTATTATTGTGTGTGTTACTTTGTGTTATTTATGGTATTTTGTATATTTAAAGTGCCACTTGGGTACGCAGCGCTGTAAATACAAACAAGGGGTAAGTGCAATCCATTACAGATAGATAAAAATTAAATTAAATACACATTTCAAACAGCGGTTAAGAAAGCATATATAAAATATGTATCAATTGATATAAGTGCAACATGCCTTGACACCACTAGGAATGAGATCCCTGCCCTGAAGAGCTTACAATCTAAGTAGTTTTGCAATGTTTTTTATGGCCATCAATATGATAAAATCGATGCGTTTCCAGACAAAACAAATGAATAAAATCGTTATTTAGAATGTCCCCATAGTTTTAGAGTCTGGAGAAGTCCAAAAAGACAGAACAAGTAATCTGAGCTTTGTGGAAACGTTTGGCTTATTTCCCCCTCCTTTCAAACAATAAAATAAACAACCATCTACCCAGTAGAGCCGTGTGTGTTATGGAAGTGTAGGGTCATAGAGTGGTCTGAACTATTTCACAGATTGCCAGGGCCTGGGGATTGTTGGTGTGTTTGATCTTATCTCCAAATGTCAAACACCCATTCCCCAATTGTCCCTCTCTCAAGAGCCCTGTCGTGGGTAAGAGCACGTTCAGTGGGGGTGGCTTCTCACATCTAACAACTGTTTTACACACTTTATCGACCAGGAACCGGTTTACACTGCACCGTCATGGATATATATATAGATAGATACAATATGGTAATGATAAACATTGTGTTTCTGTTACTTTTAAGAGCCAGTAAAAGTGAGGATGATTATCGTGGACACGGAACATTCCTATGCTGAATAGAACAGAAGCCACACGGCCATAAGTTTGCATGACCTTAAGGCCAAGGGGCCGTAATATTAAAAGCCGCAGTAACCGCGATCGTAAATGAACTGACCTGCAGTATAGTTAAAAAGTGATACCGTGGCTTTATAAATACGGCCCAAGTTTCCAAATGGATTTTCAAGGCAGAACAAACGATTTTGAAATGTTGCGGATCTGGCACGACCGTCGGAATTTCCCCCGGGAAGAACTATCAGCGTGGAAAATTCAAAAAGTCGGAAGTCCCCATTCAATTGGGTTCAAAGCTTATTTTTGATTCCAATAATTCTGACTTGTAAAATGCTATGTTCCTCTCTAATAATAAATACACACTTCATTACTCAGTGTTCATGTTACCCTGATTCCTTTATATCCTGCTCTGTGTATGTAAGAAATATCATGCTACTTACCTTCATCCCATGGGACCCCGGGCAGGTAGCCAAAATTTTATGCCACCATAATGGTAATGGACACAGCCATCTTTTCCATTAGAAGACATGGATCTATATAATAATGGTAATGGACACAGCCATCCTTACATTGAAGACTATTGGATGTCTATATAATAATGGTAATGGACATAGCCATTTCTTCCATTAGAAAACTATTGGATGTTATATAAAAATGGCAATGGACAAGCCATCTTTCCATAGAAGCATATTGCTGTAATAATAAAATGTAATGGACTAGCACCACTCCCATTAGAAAACTATTGGATGTCTTAATAAATGGTAATGGACACAGCCATCTCTTACATTAGAAGACTATTGGATGTCTATATAATAAATGGTAATGGACTGCCATCTTTCATTAGAAAACTATTGGTGTCTATATAATAAATGGCAATGGACACAGCCATCTCTTCATTAGAAGACTATTGGATGTCTATATAATAAAATGAATGGACATAGCCATCTCTTCCATTAGAAAAACTATTGGATGTCTATATAAAATGGTAATGGACAAGCCATCTTTTCCATTAGAAAGATATTGGATGTCTATATAATAATGTTATTGGAAACAACCATCTCTTCCATTAGAATACTATGGATGTCTATATAATAAATGGCATGGACACAGTAATCTCTTCCATTAGAAGTCTATTGGATGTCATAAATAAATAGTAATGGAACACAACCATCCCTTCCACTAGAAGACTATTGGATGTCTATATAATAAATAGTAATGGAAACAACCATCTCTTCCAAGAAGACTATTGGATGTTATATAATAAATAGTAATGGACGCAACCATTCTTCCATAGAAGACTATTGGATGACTATATAATAAATGTTATGGAACATCCATCTCTTCCAATAGAAGACTATGGATGTCTATATATAAATGGTAATGGACACGCCATCTCTTCATTAGAAAACTATTGGATGTCTATATAATAAATGGTAATGGACAGCCATCTTCCATTACAAGACTATGGATGTCTATTTAATAAATAGTAATGGACCACACCATCTCTATTAGAAGACTATGGATGTCTATATAATAAATGGTAATGGACAACAGCCATCGCTTCCATTTGAAGACTATTGGATGTCTATATAAAAAATGGTAATGGACACAGCCATCTCTTCCATTAGAGACCTTGGATGTATCTATAAAAATGAGGACACAGCATCTCTTACTTAGAAGACTATTGGATGTCTATATAATAAATGGCATTGGACACAGTTCTCTTCCATTAGAAGACTATTGGATGTCTTAATAATAATAGTAATGGACACATCTCTCTTCCATGAGAAATATATGGAGTCTATATAAAATGGGAATGACAAAGCCATCTCTTCATTAGAAGACCATTGGATGTCTAATAATAAATGGTAATGGACACAGCATCTTTCCATAGAAGACTATTGGATTTGTTATATAATAAATGGCAATGGACACAGTAATCTCTTCCATAAGAAGACTATTGGATGTTAATAATAAATGGTAATGGACACAGCCATCTCTTTCAAAAAAGACTATGGATGTCTATATAATAATGGTAATGGACACAGCCTATCTTCCTTCCATAAGAAGACCATTGCATGTTTATATAATAAATGGTAATGGACACAGCCACTCTCCATAAGAAGACCATTGCAGTCATATAATTAAATGTAATGGACACAGCAACTCTTTCATAAAAAGACTATTGGATTCTATATAAAAATAGTAATGGACACAGACATCTCTTCCATAGAAGAAATGGAGTGCTATATAATAATGGTAATGGACACAGCCATCCTTTCATTAGAAGACTATTGGAAGTCATATAATAAATGGCAATGGATACAGTAATCTCTTCCATAAGAAGATTATGGATGTTATAATAAATGGTAATGGACAGCCGTTAGAAGACTATGGTGCATCTATATAAATGGTAATGGACACAGCCATCTCTTCAAAAGAAGGCTAATGGATGTCTCTATAAATAATGGCAATGAACACAGCCATCCTTTCAAAAGAGACTATTGGATGTCTATATAATAAATGGTAAGGAACACGGCCATCTCTTCCATAAAAAGACCATTGCATGTCTATATATAATGGTAATGACACAGACATCTCTTCCATTAGAAGACTATTGGATGTCATATTAATAAATGGTAATGGACACAGCCCTCTCTTCATAAAAAGACATTGGATGTCTATTATATATAAGGTAATGGACACAACCACTCTTCCATTAGAAGACTATTGGATTTGTCATTAATAAATAGTAATGGACACAGCATCTCTTCGATAAAAAGCCATTGGATGCCTATAATAAATGGTAAGGACACAGCCATCTCTTCCATAAGAAAGACATTGGGTATTACAGTATATAATAAATGGTAATGGACACAGCCACTCTTCCATTAGAGACTATTGGATGTCATATAATAAATGGTAATGGAAACAGCCATCTCTTCAATTAGAAGACCATTGGATGTCATATAATAATGGTAATTGACACAGCCATCTTTCCATAAGAAGACCTTGGATGTCTATATAATAAATGGTAATGGACACAGCTATCTCTTCCATTAGAAGGCTATTGGATGTCTATAAATAAATGGTAATGGACACAGCCATCTCTTACAAAGAAGACCATAGGATGTCTATATAATAAATGGTAATGGACACCGCATCTTTTCAATTAGACCATTGGATGTCTATATAATAAATGGTAATGGACACAACACATCTCTTCAATAGAAGACTATTGGATGTCTATATAAAAATGGTAATGGCACAAACCATCTCTTTCCATAGGAAGACTATTGGATGTCTATATAATAAATGGTAATGGACACACCATCTCTTCCATAAGAAGACTATTGGATGTCTATATAATATGGTAATGGACACAACCATCTCTTCCATTAGAAGACTATTGGAGTCTAATAATAAATGGCAATGGACACAGCCATCTCTCCATAAGAAGACTATTGGATGTCTATATTAATAAATGGTAAAGGACACAACCATCTCTTCCATAGGAAGACTATTGGATGTATATAATAAATGGTAATGGACACAACCATCTCTTCCATAAGAAGACTATTGGATGTCTATATAATAAATGGTAATGGACACAACCATCTCTTCCATTAGAAGACTATTGGATGTATTAATATATGGTAATGGACACAGCCATCTCTTCAATTAGAAGACCATTGGATGTCTATATAATAAATGATAATTGACACAGCCATTTCTTCCATAAGAAGATATATGGATGTCTATATAAAAAATGGTATGGACACCAGCCATCTCTTCAATAGAAGACTATTGAGTGTAATATAATAAATGGTAATGGACACAGCCATCTTCATTAGACATGGGCAGAAGGGGTTACAGGGGTTACTACCAACAAAGTCAACGCGTGATGGTAGTAACGCAACGATTTTATTTTTTCTTTGACACCTACCCTTAGCAGTTGAAAATGGTGTGAACGTACCATAATACAAACATTACAGATAAGTGTATACAGTAAGGATCGGACACGCTCGTTATATATTCATAATACAATACATTACAGTATAGTGATATACAGTAAGGAATTAGTACAGGCTCAGTCTATCATATCATAATACAATACATTACAGTATGGATATACAGTAAGGATTGGTACACGGCTCAGTCTATCTATCAAATACATACATTACAGTATAGAGATATACAGTAAGGAATCGGTACATGGCTCGTTATCTATATCATAATACAATACATTACAGTATAGTGAGTACACGTTAGGAATCAGTCATGGCTTAGTCTATCTATATCATAATACTATACATTACAGTATAGTGATTTACAGTAAGGATTAGTACACGGCTCAGTCTATTCTATATTAATACAATCAATTACAGTATAGTGATATACAGTAAGGAATCAATACATGGCTTAGTTTCTCTATCATAATACTATACATTACAGTACAGTGATATACAGTAAGGAATCGGTACATGGCTTAGTCTATCTATCATAATACAATACATTACAGTATAGTGATATACAGTAAGGAATCGGTACATGGCTCAGCTGTCTATTATATATACAGTACATTACCGTATAGTGAGACACAGTAAGGAATCGGTACACGGCTCTAGTACTATATAATAATACAATACTACAGTATAGTGAGATACAGTAAGGAATCATACATGGCTCAGTCTATCTATATCATAACAATACATTACCGATAGTGAGATACAGTAAGGAATCGGTTCATGGTCAGTCTCTATCTATATCTAATACAATACATTACAGTATAGGGAGATACAGTAAGGAATCGGTACATGGCTCAGTTTATTAATCATAATACATACATTCAGTATAGTGAGATCAGTAAGGAATCGGTACATGGCTCAGTCTATCATATCAAAATACAATACATTACAGTATAGTGATATACAGTAAGGATCGGTACATGGCTCAGTCTATCTATATCATAATACAATACATTACAGTTATGGAGATACAGTAAGGAATCGGTACATGGCCACTCTATCTATATCATAATACAATACATTACAGTATAGTGATATACAGTAAGGAATCGGTACATGGCTCAGTCTATATATATCATTACAATACATTACAGTATAGTGATATACAGTAAGGAATCATTACAGGCTCAGTTATCTATATCATAATACAATACATACAGTATAGTGATATACAGTAAGGAATCGGTACATGGCTCAGTATACTATATCATAATACCATAAATTACAGTATAGTGGATACATAAGGAATCGGTACATGGCTCAGTCTATCTATATCATAATACAATACATTACAGTAGTGATATACAGTAAGGAATCGGTACATGGCTCAGTATCTATATCATAATACAATACATTACAGTATAGTGATATACAGAAGGAATCCTTACATGGCTCAGTCTATCTTTCTATACATACATTACAGTATAGTGATATACAGGAAGGAATCGGTACATGGCTCAGTCTATCTATATCATAATACAAACATACAGTATAGTGATATACAGTAAGGAATCATTACCTGGCTCAGTGCTATCTATATCATAATACATACATTCAGTATAGTGATATACAGTAAGGAATAGTACATGGTCAGTCTATCTATATCATAATACAATACATACAGTATAGTGATATACAGTAAGGAATCGGTACATGGCTCAGTCTTCTATTTCATTACAATACAATTACAGTATAGTAAGATCACGTAAGGAATCGGTACATGCCTCAGTCTATCTATATCATAAACAATACATACAGTATAGTGAGATACAGTAAGGGATCGGTACACGGCTCAGTCTATCTATATCATAATACAATACATTACAGTATAGTGATATACAGTAAGGAATCGGTACACGGCTCAGTCTATCTATATCATAATACCATACATTACAGTATAGTGAGATACGTAAGGATCGGTACATGGCTAGTTTATCTATATCATAATACAATACATTACAGTATAGTGATATACCGTAAGGAATCGGTACACGGCTCTCAGTCTATCTATATCATAATACCATACATTACAGTATAGTGAGATACAGTAAGGAATCGGTACAAGGCTCAGTTATCTATATCATAATACAATACATTACAGTATAGTGATATACAGTAAGGAATCGGTACATGACTCAGTCTATCTATATCATAATACAATACATTACAGTATAGTGATAACAGGAAGGAATCGGTACATGGTCAGTTATCTATATCAATGCAATACATACAGTATAGTGAGATACAGTAAGGAATCGGTACATGGCTCAGTCTATCATATCATATACAATAAAATTACAGTATTAGTGATTTACAGTAAGGAATCGGTACATGCTCAGTTATCTATATCATAATACAATACATACAGTATAGTGATATACAGTAAGGAATCAGTACATGGCTCAGTCTATCTATATCATAATGCAATACATTACAGTATAGTGAGATACAGTAAGGAATCAGTACATGGCTCAGACTGTCTATATTATAATACAATACATTACAGTATAGTGAGATACAGTAATGAATCAGTACATGGCTCAGACTGTCTTATTTAAATACATACATTACAGTATAGTGATATACAGTAAGAATAGTACATGGCTCAGTCTATCTATATCATAACACAATACATTACACTATAGTATGACAGTAAGGATCGGTACATGGCTCAGTCTATCTATATCATAAACAATACATTACAGTATAGTGAATACAGTAAGGAATCGGTACATGACTCAGTCTATCTATACATAATACAAACATTACAGATAGTGATATACAGTAAGGAATCGGTACATGGCTCAGTCTATCATATCATAATAACATACATTACAGTATAGTGAGATACATTAAGGAATCGGGACATTGCTCAGTCTATCTTATCATAATACAATACATTACAGTATAGTGATATACAGTAAGGAATCGGTACATGCTCAGTCTATCTATATCATAATACAATACATTAAGTATAGTGTATACAGTAAGGAATCATTACATGGCTCAGTCTATCTATATCATAATACAATACATTACAGTATAGTGATATACAGTAAGGAATCGGTACATGGCTCAGTCTATCTATATCATAATACAATACATTACAGTATAGTGATACAAGTAGGAATCATTACATGGCTCAGTCTATCTATATCATAATACAATACATTACAGTATAGTGATATACAGTAAGGAATTAGTACATGGCTCAGTCTACTATATCATATACATAACATTCAGTATGTGATATACAGTAGGAATCGTACATGGCTCAGTCTATCTATATCATAATACAATACATTACAGTATAGTAAGATACAGTGAAGGAATCGGTAATGCCCACTCAGTCTATCTATATCATAATACAATACATTACAGTATAGTGAGATACAGTAGGGATCGGTACACGGCTCAGTATCTATATCATAATACAAACATTACAGTATAGTGATATACAGTAAGGAAACGGTACACGGCAGTTATCTATATCATAATACATACATTACACGTATAGTGAGATACAGTAAGGAATCGGTACATGCTCAGTTTATCTATATCATAATAAACATACTACAGTATAGTGAGATATCAGTAAGGAGATCGGTACAAGCTCAAGTCTACTATATCATAATACCATACATTACAGTATAGTGAGATACAGTAAGGAATCGGTACAGCTCAGTTTTTTCCATATCTAATACAATATACAGTATAGTGATAACAGTAAGGAATCGGTACATGATCAGTTATCTCATATCATAATACAATACATTACAGTATAGTGAGATACAGTAGAATCGGTACATGCTCAGTCTATCTATATCATAATGCAATACATTACAGTATAGTGAGATACAGTAAGGAATCGGTACATGGCTCAGTCTATCTATATCATAATACAATACATTACAGTATAGTGATACAGTAAGGAATCGGTACATGGCTCAGTCTATCTATATTAATACAATACATTACAGTATAGTGATATACAGTAGGAATCAGTACATGGCTCAGTCTATCTATATCATAATCAATACATTACAGTATAGTGAGATACAGTAAGGAATCAGTACATGGCTCAACTGTCTATTATTACAATACATTACAGTATAGTGAGATACGTAATGAATCAGTACATGGCTCAGACTGTCTATATTATAAACATACTACAGATTATAGTGATATACAGTAAGGAATCAGTACATGGCTCAGTCGTACATATCATAAACAATACATTACATATAGTGATATACAGTAAGGAATCGTACATGGCTCAGCTTCTATATCATATACATACATACATAAGGTATACAGTAAGAACGTACATGGCAGTCTATCTATATCATAATACAATACATTACAGTATAGTGATATACAGTAAGGAATCGGTACAGGCTCAGTCTATCTATATCATAATACAATACATTACACGTATAGTGAGATACAGTAAGGATCGGTACACGGCTCAGTCTATCTATATCATAATACAATACATTACAGTATAGTGATATACAGTAAGGAATCGGTACACGGCTCAGTCTATCATATTCATAAACAATACATTACAGTAAGTGAGATACAGTAGGATCATTACATGGCTCAGTCTATCTATATCATAATCATACATTACAGTATATAGTGAGATACAGTAAGGAATCGGTACATTGCTCAGTCTATCTATATTATAATACAAACATTACAGTAAGTGAATACAGTAAGGAATCGGTACAACCTCAGTCTATCTATTCATAATACAATACATTACAGTTATAGGAGATACAGTAAGGAATCGGTACATGGCTCAGTCTATCTAATCATAATACAATACATTACAGTATAGTGATACAGTAAGGAATCGGTACAACGGTCAGTATATCTATATCATAATACATATACATTACAGTATAGTGAGATACAGTAAGGAACGGTACTGGCTCAGTCTATCTACATCATAATACAATACATTACAGTATAGTGATATACAGTAAGGAATCGGTACACGGCTCAGTCTATCTATATCTAATACAATACATTACAGTATAGTGAGATACAGTAAGGAATCGGTACATGGCTCAGTCTATCTATACATAAATACAATACATTACAGTATAGTGAGATACAGTAAGGAATCGGTACAGGCTCAGTCATCTATGATCATAATACAATACATTACAGTATAGTGATACAGTAAGGAATCGGTACACGGCTCAGTCTATCTATATCATAATACAATACATTACAGTATAGTGATATACAGTAAGGAATCGGTACATGCTCAGTCTATCTATATCATAATACAATACATTACAGTATAGTGATATACAGTAAGGAATCGGTACAGGCTCAGTCTATCTATATCATATACAATACATTTAAGTATAGTGAGATACAGTAAGGAATCGGTACATGGCTCAGTCTATATATCATAATACAATACATTACAGTATAGTGATATACGATAAGGAATCAGTACATGGCCAGTCTATCTATATCAAATACAATACATTACAGTATAGTGATATACAGGAAGGTCGGTACATGGCTCAGTTATCTATATCATAATGCAATACATTACAGTATAGTGAGATACAGAAGAAGGATCGGTACATGGCTCAGTTCTATCTATATCATAATACAATACATTACAGTATTGTGAGATACCGTAAGGAATCAGTACATGGCTTAGTCATTTTATATCATAATACAATACATTACAGTATTGTGAGATTACAGTAAGGAATCGGTACATGTCTCAGTCTATCTATATCATAATACAGTGCCATACAGTATAGTGAGATTACAGTAAGGAATTGGTACATGTCTCCGTCTATCTATATCATAATACAATACATTACAGTATAGTGATATACAGTAAGGATCAGTACATGGCTTAGTCATCTATATCATAATACAATGACATTACAGTATTGTGAGATACAGTAAGGAATCGGTACATGTCTCAGTCTATATATATATATACAATACATACAGTATTGTGAGATACAGTAAGGAATCGTACAGGCTTAGCTATTTATATCATAATACAATACATTACAGTATAGTGATATAGGTGCCCTAGCTTTAAACATTTTCTGAGGTGGGCCCCCTATCCCACCCCCAACCGACAGGTTCGATTGTCTAAAGAAAAGATCAGAACGGGCCTCTCAGCCAATCACAGAGGGGCTGATGGTCCCGCCCTTGATTATTGCAGTTCCGGCAAGCAGAGGGCCGAGATCTGAGCTTTGGGGGAACGAAGGATTGTAAGTACTGTTCTGATCTTTTTTAGGCAATCAAACCTGGCAGTTGGGGGCGGGATAGGAGGCCCTACACTACAGAAAAAGTTTTTTTCAAGAGTTGAGATACCCTTTAAGGGAGTCCTGTAAAGCAATTACACACCAGAAGATATTTTCAACCGCCACTGTCAGCCCCAAAGTATCTCCTGGTGTGGGGCGGCTGGCCGCGACCATCCTCAATCGTTGTTCAACCGGATGCAACGACACAGGACTATTGGACATGTGAAAATGCCGATCAATGCGTCGGTTCCCTATGGGACCGCATGGTTGGTCGTTCGCAATTTCATCCGCGGCCGAATTTGCCGCGGACTGACGGACATTTGTCCAGCCTAGCGCTTGCTCGTAGCGAGGCGCGGTCGGGACAAAAGTCCCTTCATTGTGTACCCATCTCTAAAATAAAGGAAATCATATCAGGAAAGAGACAAACTATTGGGGAGAGTAATAAAAGTTCTTTTCATTAAAAAAGTTTGCCCCAACCAATAGGCAGATTCAAATGGTAAATAACATGATTAGGCAAAAATGCACCATTTTTAACAAGAACTCTATTTCTTCTAGTATGTAATGAATGATTATTAGTTTCTCTGGGAACCAACAGCACACATTCATGAATACTTATCATCGTAGATACAAAAAAAATTGCAGTTTTTGACGACGGGCAAATGAAGGTATCTTTCAATGGTCCCCATCAGTCTGGAATGTGTGTATGAAAAAGCATACACATTCTGTGTCCATAATCCCCTTCCCCACCTCCATCTTTCTTAATCTGCCCGCATTATCTTCATTTTCATCGTCTTCAAAGGGGAAAGACTGTTTGGCAATTAACTATTGTCTTCTGGGCTGCCAGAGTACAAGAGAGAGAGAAAAAGAATCCAGCCTTGGGATAGTCTTTATATGGATCGATGAAATGTTCTCCTAAGGGAATGAAGATTTAGGGTTTGACAAATGGACATTCTAAAAAAGGGGGGGAAAGTTTTATATTAAACATTGTACAGATGAATGTCAGTGTTTCCATTTAAAAAGCAATCACTCCGAAATAAAATAATAAAATAAAAATATAATCATAATAATAATAAGAGGTGCTAAAGGTAATAATAGTCTATTTAAATAAAGCTCTGTTTTATTCTTTTTTTTCACCATATCCTATATCAGGGTACGACATTCCTGTTGAAGTGTTTGGTTGTCGCTACAGTAAATCGCTCCAGTAATGGTTGATGTGTTGAATGATGTTTTCAAGCATTTGGGAAGGAGATAAGAGCTGTGGATTTGGACAGGTTATAAAGGAAATATTGGCACCAATAGGATTATTCATAGTAACGTACATTTTCTACACAGGAGGGTGGTGATGGGTGCAGTTGTCAATGGTTTCATCAAATGGTCCCACCAAATCGATCTAAAACGATTATGTCTTGTTATATTTTATCGACCGAAAATTCAAGTGTAGAATTGGTCGATCCTTAACTGGTTCGGTGGGGAAAGTATCTGTTGTGTACAAGTTTCTGGGATATCCTGAACAAGGTTTGTTTCATTAAAAAACAATAAAGTTGTGTAAGACTCACACCAAAAAGGGAAATCTCTGCATGTTTTAAAAAACTTTGGATTTTTGTTTCAAATTCAGCTTTCCCCATTTGGGACTTCAACCTGGTAGGTCTCTGGAACCAATGGAATGTTGGATAAGACTTGGTTTGTTATTTAGTCATGAACTATTCAGGCATTTTTATGCGGCGTTAAACTAGGTTTAACCACTGTTACTTATGGGACTAGTTACAGGTATAAGAATAGGTTCTAACCACTGTTAGTTATGGGACTAGTTACAGGAAGAATATGTTCTAATCACTGTTAGTTATAGGACTAGTTATAGTTATAAGATTGGGTTCTATAGTTTTCCTTTAAATAAAGATTAGGTTCTTGAGTGGATCCCAGTATCTTTACATTATACATGGCAGGTCCTTGGTAATAATGGTTCCTTGCAGCACTGGGTTTGTACATTCTCCCCGAGGGTTCCTACTACCATATAACAGATATAGAATCTCATAACCACTTTGAACTTAAAGGGCATGTCTACCCCCAAAACTATAATCCCCCTCACCATGTGTGTATAAAAATCCTTACCTCACATCCCAGCTCCATATGGTTCTCCTGTAGCCCCCCAAAGTCCCAAAAACTGCCCACCAGGAGGATAGCAGAGTCCATATAGGATCTGCCTCCTGTCTCGCCTCGGAGAAGTTTGGCATGCGTACTGCAGCCCTCTCCCCCTCCCTCCACCTCCTCTACCTCCCGTTTTGCGATCCCTCCCCCTACCATAAAACCCCTTGCCCATATCATAGTATATGTTCCCCCAGCCCCAACGCCTAAAAAAATAATTTAAGAAAGACCTGAACTCTACTTACCTTCCTCTCTCCCCCGGCATTCTGAGAAGCGGCAGCCGTTCCGGCTGCCTCTCAGCCAATCACGGAGCGGCTGCCGGTCCCGCCCCCTGCTTGCAGTGTCTTGCAAGCAGGGGGCCGGGCTGGGCGTCGGAGGAGAGAGGGAAGGTAAGTAAACATTGGGGCACTTTCTTAACTATATTTTATAGCGGTTGGGGCTGGGGGAAGATTTACTATGATATGGCAAAAGTTTATAATAAGGGTGGACATGCCCTTTAAGTTTCATTTAGTATCTGTCTACATGTAGGTAGCAGTATAGGTATGCACACATATGATGCATTGCAGATTGGATAATGCCTTTGTGGCCTACTGTCTATTTAAACACATGTAAGATAATACTTCTAACAGGGTCCAGTTTCCCTTTAAGGCATTCCTGGTGCAGAATGCCTCCAACATCCTGTTCTTAAGTTGAACAAATGAATGAACATGTGTAACCCGCACACCACCAATCATTAAAGGCAATTAATTAAAGTCCATTGGGGCTTGTGTGTGCAATAGCCTGGGGGCTTCCTACAAATAAACTCTCACTTCCTTACTGCTTAGTCACTGGGTACAAATGACAGCTTATTACTGGTCGCCCTTATCAGACTGATGTTATTGGGGGAAGGGGGGGGATATTTGATCTGTGGTCAAAGGTTTATTATTAGAATTGACTCTATTTTCTTTCCATTCATTATCTCAATAGTAGATCTTAAAGGGGCGGCACTAGAGAGATGTTCAGTTGCCATTGAAATGAATTGTTTGTGTTTGAATGGAAGAAGATGAAACCTATAGATTTCTTGGATTCCAGCTTGAATTCCTCTAGGTCACAACGTATTTTACTGACCGGGCCTGGGGGTTCCTTGTAGTGGTTATTAGAATAATGAACGTCTGCGAGATATCAAGATGGAAGTCATTTAGCTGTCAAACTTCCATTGGCGACATCATGTTGTATACGTTAACCCACAATCTGGAATTCATTTATAGGATAAACAGTGTGACAGGACCCTATTCCTGCCGGCTATGGAGAAGGGCCGATCACTAGAACTAGGCCTCAGGCGATGTTTACTGCTCAAACACAATGGCCGCCTTCTAAACCACTGAACGTACAGACACGGGAGGGATCAGTGACAAGTTCCCATCATTTCAATCTCGATTTCTCTGTCCGAACACTGACGCCTCTGTACACAAAAGGGTTTTTTTTAAGATCCCCCCAAAAATAGTGAAATATTGAATAAAAAAACTTCGGTAAGAAGACAAGAGGATTCTCTAACATTCCGTACGAATAGATCTTTATAGAATACACATAATGTTTACCTTATTCACTCATTAAAAGGGATTTATCACTATTGTAAATATGAATACAAACTTACCAAGACATTGCAAATTTACATTGCTATTCCTGTACATGAACCCAATACTGTGCTGTGTGTTACTGTGTATAACTGTGTGTTATAGTGTGTTACTGTGTGTCACTGTGTTATTATGTATTACTGTGTGCTACTGTATGTTACTGTGTTATTATGTATTACTGTGTGCTACTGTGTGTTACTGTGTTATTATGTATTACTGTGTGCTACTATGTGTTACTGTGTTAATGTGTATTACTGTATGCTACTGTGTGTCACTGTGTTATTATGTATTACTGTGTGCTACTATGTTAATGTGTATTACTGTGTGCTACTGTGTGTTACTGTGTTATTATGTATTACTGTGTGCTACTATGTGTTACTGTGTTAATGTGTATTACTGTATGCTACTGTGTGTCACTGTGTTATTATGTATTACTGTGTGCTACTGTATGTTACTGTGTTATTATGTATTACTGTGTGCTACTGTGTGTTACTGTGTTATTATGTATTACTGTGTGCTACTATGTGTTACTGTGTTAATGTCAATTACTGTGTGCTACTTTGTATTATTGTGTATCACTGTGTGCTACTATGTGTTACTGTGTTATTGTGTATTACTGTATGCTACTATGGATTATTGTGTATTACTGTGTGCTACTATGTGTTACTGTGTTATTGCGTATTACTGTGTGCTACTATGTGCTACTGTGTATTAGGCTGAGACCACACTATGGTGTCCGTCCGCATGCGCTGCAATCCTTGCAATTTTGTGCAATTGGAGCGTATGCGATTTGCAAAAACGGATTGCATTGCAGTGCATGCAATGTGGCCACCCACATTCACACGCACTTCTCTGCGTTTCTCACAAGCAAACTGACTGATAATCGTGATTGGAAGCATGTGAGAAACGCTAGTTGGGTTTAGCCCTTATTGTGTGTTTCTGTGATTTATTATGTATTATTTTGTGTTATTGTGCGTTTCTGCGTGTTATTGTGGGTTACTATGTATTATTGTGGGTTAATGTGTGTTTCTAACTGTTCCTGTGTAATATTATGTGTGAAGCCTCGTACACAAGTCCAATGCACGCACCCCGCGCCTTTCCCACGCGTGCCTAACTGCCAAAATGGACAATAATCTCATATGTGTATGCATTCGGTCAGGCGTCATTCGTTCATCCGCCTTGGCAGCTCAACAAACGTGACTGACTTAACACACACACACACACATGCAACTATTGCCCAAAACGGACGTTACCCGCGCCTGTGTCTTGCGCTCGCGGGTTGCCGGGGGTCAAACGTTGGTCTATGTGTTGGACATGTGTGCCAACGATCAACGATTACTGTGTATTTTTGTGAATTACTGTGTGTTTCTGTGTAGTATTGTTTATTACTGTATATTAATGTGTGTTTTATTTTATGTGGCTACTGACTTTATTACTGCACTATATAAAAGTGTTTCTGTGTAGTATTGTTTATTACTGTATATTAATGTGTGTTATTATGTGGTACTGTTTATTACTGTATATAAATATGTGTTTCTGTGTAGTATTGTTTATTACTGTATATTAATGTGTGTTATTATGTGGTACTGTTGATACTGTATATAAATATGTGTTTCTGTGTAGTATTGTTTATTAATGTGTATTAATGTGTGGTATCATGTAGTATTGTTTATTACTGTGTATTAATGTGTGATCATGTAGTATTGTTTATTATCGAGTATTAATGTGTGTTTATGTAGTATTGTTTATTACTGTGTATTGTGTGTTAATATGTAGTATTATTTATTACTGTGTATTAATGTGTGTTATTATGTGGTATTGTTTATTACTGTGTATTAATGTGTGTTATTATGTGGTATTGTTTATTACTGTGTATTAATGTGTGTTATCATATAGTATTGTTTATTATTGAGTATGAATGTGTGTTATTATGTAGTATTGTTTATTATTGTGTATTATTGTGTGTTATTATGTGGTATTGTTTACCAGCCAGCTATAAAGCTTAAAGTGAGATGAGCTTATGTATGTACACTGGAAAATTAGTTTTTTTTAAATTGCCCATTAGTGGAAACTATAATTAATCCCAACTATCACTGTACCCTATTTTTTGTTGATCTGCCCCCTATTTCATTACATATCCAATCTGAAACATCTTACATTTTAGCATTTCTGTAAGCAGATTTGCTGTAGCTGGAATGATTTGATAGTTGGTGTGCTGTATGCAGTATGCAGTTGGCAGTCATGTCACTGGGCAGAGCCTGAGCAATATATGAATTGTATTAAAGAAATACAACAACACACACACCTCAGAGTAAGTGCTACTTACATGTATGTATTTTTAGATTAAGATGACACACAGTAATTTTTCACTATGCATGCACTTTAAAGGGTAAAAAGCCTGCCCATTTCTCTAGCAATGCTATTTCTATAGTACCTTCTGTTTTAAGAAGCCTCTATATTTATTATTGTGTGTTACTTTGTGTTATTTATGGTATTTTGTATGTATTTATAAAGTGCCACTTGGGTACGCAGCGCTGTAAATACAAACAAGGGGATAAGTGCAATCCATTAACAGATAGATAAAAATTAAATTAAATACAATTTCATACAGCGGTTAAGAAAGCATATATAAAATATGTATCAATTGATATAAGTGCAACATGCCTTGACACACTAGGAATGAGATCCCTGCCCTGAAGAGCTTACAATCTAAGTAGTTTTGCAATGTTTTTTAATGGCCATCAATATGATAAAATCGATGCGTTTTCCAGACAAAACAAATGAATAAAATCGTTATTTAGAAATGTCCCCATAGTTTTAGAGCTCTGGAGAAGTCCAAACAGACAGAACAAGTAATCTGAGCTTTGTGGAAACGTTTGGCTTATTTCCCCCTCCTTTCAAACAATAAAATAAACAACATCTCACCCAGTAGAGCCTGTGTGTGTTATGGAAGTGTAGGGCTCATTAGAGTGGTCTGAACTATCTCACAGATTGCACAGGGCCTGGGGATTAGTTGGCTGTGTTTGATCTTATCTCCAAATGTCAAACACCCCATTCCCCAATTGTCCCCTCTCTCAAGAGCCCTGTCAGTGGGTAAGAGACACGTTCAGTGTGGGTGGCTTCTCACTATCTAACAACTGTTCTTACCACACTTTATCGACCAGGAAACCGGTTTACACTGCACCGTCATGGATATATATATAGATAGATACAATATGGTAATGATAAACATTGTTTTCTGTTTATCTTAAAGAGCCAGTAAAAGTGAGGACTGATATTCGTGGACACGGAACATTCCTATGCTGAATAGAACAGAAGCCACACAGGCCCATAAGTTTGCATGACCTTAAGGCCAAGGGGCCGTAATTATAAAGCCGCAGTAACCGCGATCGTAAATGAACTGACCTGCAGTATAGTTAAAAAGTGATACCGTGGCTTTATAAATACGGCCCAAGTTTCCAAATGGGATTTTCAAGGCAGAACAAACGATTTTGAAATGTTGCGGATCTGGCACGACCGTCGGAATTTCCCCCGGGAAGAACTTTATCAGCGTGGAAAATTCAAAAAGTCGGAAGTCCAATTCAATTGGGTTCAAAGCTTATTTTTGATTCCACATAATTCTGACTTGTAAAATGCTACTGTTCCTCTCTAATAATAACTACACACTTCATTACTTTCAGTGTTCATGTTACCCTGATTCCTTTAATATCCTGCTCTGTGTAGTAAGAAATATCATGCTACTTACCTTCATCCCATGGGACCCCGGGCAGGTAAGCCAAACATTTTATGCCACCATAATGGTAATGGACACAGCCATCTTTTCCATTAGAAGACTATTGGATGTCTATATAATAAATGGTAATGGACACAACCATCTCTTACATTAGAAGACTATTGGATGTCTATATAATAAATGGTAATGGACATAGCCATTTCTTCCATTAGAAAACTATTGGATGTCTATATAATAAATGGCAATGGACACAGCCATCTCTTCCATTAGAAGACTATTGGATGTCTATATAATAAATAGTAATGGACATAGCCATCTCTTCCATTAGAAAACTATTGGATGTCTATATAATAAATGGTAATGGACACACCATCTCTTACATTAGAAGACTATTGGATTGTAATGGACATAGCCATCTCTTCCATTAGAAAACATTGGATGTCTATATAATAAATGGTAATGGACACAGCCATCTCTTCCATTAGAAGACTATTGGATGTCTATATAATAAATGTTATTGGAAACAACCATCTCTTCCATTAGAATACTATTGGATGTCTATATAATAAATGGCAATGGACACAGTAATCTCTTCCATTAGAAGTCTATTGGATGTCTATATAATAAATAGTAATGGACACAACCATCTCTTCCACTAGAAGACTATTGGATGTCTATATAATAAATAGTAATGGACACAACCATCTCTTCCATTAGAAGACTATTGGATGTCTATATAATAAATAGTAATGGACGCAACCATCTCTTCCATTAGAAGACTATTGGATGACTATATAATAAATGTTATTGGACACAGCCATCTCTTCCAATAGAAGACTATTGGATGTCTATATAATAAATGGTAATGGACATAGCCATCTCTTTCATTAGAAAACTATTGGATGTCTATATAATAAATGGTAATGGACACAGCCATCTCTTCCATTACAAGACTATTGGATGTCTATTTAATAAATAGTAATGGACACAACCATCTCTTCCATTAGAAGACTATTGGATGTCTATATAATAAATGGTAATGGACACAGCCATCGCTTCCATTTGAAGACTATTGGATGTCTATATAAAAAATGGTAATGGACACAGCCATCTTTTCCATTAGAAGACCTTTGGATGTCTCTATAATAAATGGTAATGGACACAGCCATCTCTTCCATTAGAAGACTATTGGATGTCTATATAATAAATGGCATTGGACACAGTAATCTCTTCCATTAGAAGACTATTGGATGTCTATATAATAAATAGTAATGGACACATCCATCTCTTCCATGAGAATACTATTGGATGTCTATATAATAAATGGCAATGGACACAGTAATCTCTTCCATAAGAAGACTATTGGATGTCTATATAATAAATGGTAATGGACACAGCCATCTCTTTCATAAAAAGACTATTGGATGTCTATATAATAAATGGTAATGGACACAGCCATATCTTCCTTCCATAAGAAGACCATTGCATGTTTATATAATAAATGGTAATGGACACAGCCATCTCTTCCATAAGAAGACCATTGCATGTCTATATAATAAATGGTAATGGACACAGCCAACTCTTTCATAAAAAGACTATTGGATATCTATATAAAAAATAGTAATGGACACAGACATCTCTTCCATTAGAAGACCATTGGATGTCTATATAATAAATGGTAATGGACACAGCCATCTCTTCCATTAGAAGACTATTGGAAGTCTATATAATAAATGGCAATGGATACAGTAATCTCTTCCATAAGAAGATTATTGGATGTCTATATAATAAATGGTAATGGACACAGCCGTAGAAGACTATTGGTCATCTATATAATAAATGGTAATGGACACAGCCATCTCTTTCAAAAGAAGGCTATTGGATGTCTATATAATAAATGGCAATGAACACAGCCATCTCTTTCAAAAGAAGACTATTGGATGTCTATATAATAAATGGTAATGGACACGGCCATCTCTTCCATAAAAAGACCATTGCATGTCTATATAATAAATGGTAATCGACACAGACATCTCTTCCATTAGAAGACTATTGGATGTCTATATAATAAATGGTAATGGACACAGCCATCTCTTTCATAAAAAGACTATTGGATGTCTATATTATAAATGGTAATGGACACAACCATCTCTTCCATTAGAAGACTATTGGATGTCTATATAATAAATAGTAATGGACACAGCCATCTCTTCGATAAAAAGTCCATTGGATGCATATATATTAAATGGTAATGGACACAGCCATCTGTTCCATAAGAAGACCATTGGATGTATACAGTATATAATAAATGGTAATGGACACAGCCATCTCTTCCATTAGAAGACTATTGGATGTCTATATAATAAATGGTAAGGGAAACAGCCATCTCTTCAATTAGAAGACCATTGGATGTCTATATAATAAATGGTAATTGACACAGCCATCTCTTCCATAAGAAGACCATTGGATGTCTATATAATAAATGGTAATGGACACAGCTATCTCTTCCATTAGAAGGCTATTGGATGTCTATATAATAAATGGTAATGGACACAGCCATCTCTTCAATAAGAAGACCATAGGATGTCTATATAATAAATGGTAATGGACACAGCCATCTTTTCAATTAGAAGACCATTGGATGTCTATATAATAAATGGTAATGGACACAACCATCTCTTCAATTAGAAGACTATTGGATGTCTATATAATAAATGGTAATGGACACAACCATCTCTTCCATAAGAAGACTATTGGATGTCTATATAATAAATGGTAATGGACACAACCATCTCTTCCATTAGAAGACTATTGGATGTCTATATAATAAATGGCAATGGACACAGCCATCTCTTCCATAAGAAGACTATTGGATGTCTATATAATAAATGGTAATGGACACAACCATCTCTTCCATAGGAAGACTATTGGATGTCTATATAATAAATGGTAATGGACACAACCATCTCTTCCATAAGAAGACTATTGGATGTCTATATAATAAATGGTAATGGACACAACCATCTCTTCCATTAGAAGACTATTGGATGTCTATATAATATATGGTAATGGACACAGCCATCTCTTCAATTAGAAGACCATTGGATGTCTATATAATAAATGATAATTGACACAGCCATCTCTTCCATAAGAAGACTATTGGATGTCTATATAATAAATGGTAATGGACACAGCCATCTCTTCAATTAGAAGACTATTGGATGTCTATATAATAAATGGTAATGGACACAGCCATCTCTTCCATTAGACATGGGCGAAGGGGTTACAGGGGTTACTACCATCAACAGTCAACCGGTGATGGTAGTAACGCAGACGATTTTATTTTTTCTCTTTAGACACCTACCCTTAGACAGTTGAAAATGGTGTGAACTGTACCATAATACAATACATTACAGTATAGTGATATACAGTAAGGAATCGGTACACGGCTCAGTCTATATATATCATAATACAATACATTACAGTATAGTGATATACAGTAAGGAATTAGTACATGGCTCAGTCTATCTATATCATAATACAATACATTACAGTATAGTGATATACAGTAAGGAATTGGTACACGGCTCAGTCTATCTATATCATAATACAATACATTACAGTATAGAGATATACAGTAAGGAATCGGTACATGGCTCAGTCTATCTATATCATAATACAATACATTACAGTATAGTGAGATACAGTTAGGAATCAGTACATGGCTTAGTCTATCTATATCATAATACTATACATTACAGTATAGTGATATACAGTAAGGAATTAGTACACGGCTCAGTCTATCTATATCATAATACAATACATTACAGTATAGTGATATACAGTAAGGAATCAATACATGGCTTAGTCTATCTATATCATAATACTATACATTACAGTACAGTGATATACAGTAAGGAATCGGTACATGGCTTAGTCTATCTATATCATAATACAATACATTACAGTATAGTGATATACAGTAAGGAATCGGTACATGGCTCAGACTGTCTATATTATAATACAGTACATTACAGTATAGTGAGATACAGTAAGGAATCGGGGTACACGGCTCAGTCTATCTATCTAATTAAACATACATTACAGTATAGTGAGATACAGTAAGGAATCTACATGGCTCAGTCTATCTATATCATAATACAATACATACAGTATAGTGAGATACAGTAAGGAATCGGTACATGGCTCAGTTATCTATATCATAATACATAACATACAAGTATAGTGAATACAGTAAGGAATCGGTACATGGCTCAGTTTATCTAATCATAATACAATACATTACAGTATAGTGAGATACAGTAAGGAATCGGTACATGGCTCAGTCTATCAATTCATAATACAATACATTACAGTATAGTGAGATACAGTAAGGAATCGGTACATGGCTCAGTCTATCTATATCATAATACAATACATTACAGTATAGTGAGATACAGTAAGGAATCGGTACATGGCTCCGTATCTATATCATAATACAATACATTACAGTATATGTGATATACAGTAAGGAATCGGTACATGGCTCAGTCTATATATTCATAATACAATACATTACAGTATAGTGATATACAGTAAGGATCATTACATGGCTCAGTCTACTCTATATAATACAATACATTACAGTATAGTGATACAGTAAGGAATCGGTACATGGCTCAGTCTATCTATATATAATACAATACATACAGTTAGTGAGATACATAAGAAGGAATAGTACATGGCTCAGTCTATCTATATCATAATACAATACATTACAGTATAGTGAGTATACAGTAAGGAATCGGTACATGGCTCAGTCTATCTATATCATATACAATACATTACAGTATAGTGATATACAGTAAGGAATCATACATGGCTCAGGCTATCTATCATATACAATACATTACAGTATAGTGATATACAGTAGGAGATCGGTACATGGCTCAGTCTATCTATATCATAATACAATACATTACAGTATAGTGATATACAGTAAGGAATCATTACATGGCTCAGTCTTCTATTATATCATAATACAATACATTACAGTATAGTGATATACAGTAAGGAATTGGTACATGCTCAGTCTATTCATATCATAATACAATACATTACAGTATAGTGATATACAGTAAGGAATCGGTACATGGCTCAGTCTATCTATATCATAATACAATACATTACAGATAGAGATACAGTAAGGAATCGGTACATGGCTCAGTCTATCTATATCATAATCAAATACTTACAGTATAGTGAGATACAGTAGGAATCGGTACATGGCTCAGTCTATCTAATCATAATACAATACATTACAGTATAGTGTATACAGTAAGGAATCGGACAAGGCTCAGTCTATCTATATCATAACTACATTACAGTAAGTGAGATACAGTAAGGATCGGTACATGGCTCAGTTTACTATATCATAATACAATACATTACAGTATAGTGATATACAGTAAGGAATCGGTACAGGCTCAGTCTATCTATATCATAATACCATACATTACAGTATAGTGAATACAGTAAGGAATCGGTACATGGCTCAGTTCTATCTATATCATAAACATACATTACAGTATAGTGATATACAGTAAGGAATCGGTACATGCTCAGTCTATCTATATCATAATACAATACATTACAGGATAGTGATACAGGAAGGAATCGTACATGGCTCAGTCTATCATATATAATCAATACATTACAGTTAGTGAATACAGTAAGGAATCGGTACATGGCTCAGTCTACTATATCATAATACAATAAATTACAGTATAGTGATATACAGTAAGGAATCGGTACATGGCTCAGTCTATCTATATCATAATACAATACATTACAGTATAGTGATATACAGTAAGGAATCGTACAGGCTCAGTCTATCTATATCATAATCACATACACTTACAGTCATAGATATAGTGAGATACAGTAAGGAATCGTAAATGGCTCACTCTATATCTATAATACAATACATTACAGTATAGTGGATACAGTAAGAATCGTACATGGCTCAGACTGTCTATATTATAATACAATACATTACAGTATAGTGATATACAGTAAGAATCGTACAATGGCTCAGTCTATCTATATCATAAACAATACATTACATATAGTGATATACAGTAAGGAATCGGTACATGGCTCAGTCTATCTATATCATAATACAATACATTACAGTATAGTGATATACAGTAAGGAATCGGTACCTGCTCAGTCTATCTATATCATAATACCATACATTACAGTATAGTGATATACAGTAAGGAATCGGTACATGGCTCAGTCTATCTATATCATAATACAATACATTACAGTATGTGAGATACATAAGGAATCGTACATGGCTCAGTCTATCTATATCATAATACAATACATTACAGTATAGTGATATACAGTAAGGAATCGGTTCAGGCTCAGTCTATCTATATCATAATACAATACATTACATATAGTGTATACAGTAAGGAATCTACATGCTCAGTCTATCTATATCATAATAAATACATTACAGTATAGTGATATACAGTAAGGAATCGGTACATGGCTCAGTCTATCTATATCATAATACAATACATTACAGTATAGTGATATACAGTAAGGAATCATACATGGCTCAGTCTATCTATATCATAATACAATACATTACAGTATAGTGATATACAGTAAGGAATTAGTATATGGCTCAGTCTATCTATATCATAATACAATACATTACAGTATAGTGATATACAGTAAGGAATCGGTACATGGCTCAGTCTATCTATATCATAATACAATACATTACAGTATAGTAAGATACAGTAAGGAATCGGTACATGCCTCAGTCTATCTATATCATAATACAATACATTACAGTATAGTGAGATACAGTAAGGGATCGGTACACGGCTCAGTCTATCTATATCATAATACAATACATTACAGTATAGTGATATACAGTAAGGAATCGGTACAGGCTCAGTCTATCTATATATAATACCATACATTACAGTATAGTGAATACAGTAGGAACGGTACATGGCTCAGTTTATCTATATCATAATACAATACATTACAGTATAGTGATATACAGTAAGGAACGTACAGGCTCAGTCTATCTATATCATAATACATACATTACAGTATAGTGAGATACAGTAAGGAATCGGTACATGGCTCAGTTATCTATATCATAATACAATACATACAGTATAGTGATATAAAGTAAGGAATCGGTACATGCTCAGTCTATCTATATCATAATACAAACTTACAGTATAGTGATATACAGTAAGGAATCGGTACATGGCTCAGTCTATCTATATCATAATCAATACATTACAGTTAAGTGATATACAGTAAGGAATCGGTACATGGCTCAGTCTTATCTATATCAAATACATAACATTACAGTATAGTGATATACAGTAAGGAATCGGTACATGGCTCAGTCTATCTATATATAATACAATACATTACAGTATAGTGATATACAGTAAGGAATCTACATGGCTCAGTCTATCTATATCATAACATACATTACAGTATAGTGAGATACAGTAAGGAATCGTACATGGCTCAGAGTCTATATTATTAATAAATACATTACAGGATAGTGAGATACAGTAAGAATCAGTACATGGCTCAGGCTTCTATATTATAATACAATACATTACAGTATAGTGATAACAGTAAGGAATCGTACATGGCTCAGTCTATCTATATCATAAACAATACATTACATATAGTGATATACAGTAAGGAATCGGTACAGGCTCAGTCTATCTTATATCATAATACAATACATTACATATAGTGATATACAGTAAGGAATCGGTACATGGTCACGTCTATCTATATCATAATACAATACATTACAGTATAGTGATATACAGTAAGGAATCGGTACAGGCTCAGTCTATCTATATCATAATACAATACATTACAGTATAGTGGAATACAGTAAGGATCGGTACATGGCTCAGTCTATCTATATATAATACAATACATTACAGTTATAGATATACAGTAAGGAATCGGTACATGGCTCAGTCTATCTATATATATACAATACATTACAGTAAGTGAGATACAGTAAGGAATCATACATGCTCAGTCTATCTATATCATAATCAATACATTACAGTATAGTGAGATACAGTAAGGAATCGGTACATGGCTCAGTCTATTCTATTATAATACAATACATTACAGTATAGTGATATACAGTAAGGAATCGGTACAGGCTCAGTCTATCTATATCATAATACAATACATTACAGTATAGTGAGATACAGAAGAAGAATCGGTACATGGCTCAGTTATCTATCATAATACAATACATTACAGTATAGTGATATACAGAAGGAATCGGTACAGGCTCAGTCTATCTATATCATAATACATAATTACAGTATAGTGAGATACAGTAAGGAATCGGTACATGGCTCAGTCTATCTATATCATAATACATTACAGTATAGTGATATACAGTAAGGAATCGGTACATGGCTCAGTCTATCTATATCATAATACAATACATTACAGTATAGTGAGATACAGTAAGGAATCGGTACATGGCTCAGTCTATCTATATCATAATACAATACATTACAGTATAGTGAGATACAGTAAGGAATCGGTACATGGCTCAGTCTATCTATATCATAATACATACATTACAGTATAGTGATATACAGTAAGGAATCGGTACAGGCTCAGTCTATCTATATCATAATACATACATTACAGTATAGTGATATACAGTAAGGAATCGGGACATGGCTCAGTCTATCTAATAAAATACAATACATTACAGGTAGTGATATACAGTAAGGAATCGGTACAGGCTCAGTCTACTATATCATAATACAATACATTAAAGTATAGTGAGATACAGTAAGGAATCGGTGTTTTTTTGTTTGTTTTTTTTCCATGGCTCAGTCTATCTATATCATAATACAATACATTACAGTATAGTGATATACAGTAAGGAATCATTACATGGCTCAGTCTATCTATATCATAATACAATACATTACAGTATAGTGATATACAGTAAGGAATCGGTACACGGCTCAGTCTATCTATATCATAATACAATACATTACAGTATAGTGAGATACAGTAAGGAATCGGTACATGGCTCAGTCTATCTATATCATAATACAATACATTACAGTATTGTGAGATACAGTAAGGAATCAGTACATGGCTTAGTCTATTTATATCATAATACAATACATTACAGTATTGTGAGATACAGTAAGGAATCGGTACATGTCTCAGTCTATCTATATCATAATACAGTGCATTACAGTATAGTGAGATACAGTAAGGAATTGGTACATGTCTCAGTCTATCTATATCATAATACAATACATTACAGTATAGTGATATACAGTAAGGAATCAGTACATGGCTTAGTCTATCTATATCATAATACAATACATTACAGTATTGTGAGATACAGTAAGGAATCGGTACATGTCTCAGTCTATATATATCATAATACAATACATTACAGTATTGTGAGATACAGTAAGGAATCAGTACATGGCTTAGTCTATTTATATCATAATACAATACATTACAGTATAGTGATATAGGTGCCCTAGCTTTAAACTATTTTTCTGTAGTGTAGGGCCCCCTATCCCACCCCCAACCGACAGGTTCGATTGTCTAAAGAAAAGATCAGAACGGCCTCTCAGCCAATCACAGATGCGGCTGATGGTCCAGCCCCCTGATTATTGCAGTTCCGGCAAGCAGAGGGCCGAGATCTGAGCTTTGGGGGAACGAAGGATTGTAAGTACTGTTCTGATCTTTTTTAGGCAATCAAACCTGGCAGTTGGGGGCAGGATAGGAGGCCCTACACTACAGAAAAAGTTTTTTTCAAGAGTTGAGATACCCTTTAAAGGGTAGTCCTGTAAAGCAATTACACACCAGAAGATATTTTCAACCGCACTGTCAGCCCAAAGTATCTCCTGGTGTGGGGCGGCTGGCCGCGACCATCCTCAATCGTCTGTTCAACCGGATGCAACGAACGGACTATTGGACATGTAGGAAAATGCCGATCAATCGTTCGGTTCCCTATGGGACCGCATGGTTGGTCGTTCGCAATTTCATCCGAGGCCGAATTTGCCGCGACTGACGGACATTTGTCCCAGCCTAGCGCTTGCTCGTAGCGAGCGCTCGGTCGGGACAAATAGTCCCTTCATGTGTACCCATCCTTAAAATAAAGGAAATCATATCAGGAAAGAGACAAACTATTGGGGAGATGTAATAAAAGTTCTTTTCATTAAAAAAGTTTGCCCCAACCAATTAGATGCTAGATTTCAAATGGTAAATAACATATGATTAAGGCAAAATTAGCACCATTTTTAACAAGAACTTCTATTTCTTCTCATGTATGTATATGAATGATTATTAGTTTCCTCTGGGAACCAACAGGAACATCTCATCTGATCATGGTTCTCAAGCAAATGAAGGTATCTTTCAATGGTCCCCATCACGTCTGGAATGTGTGGTATGTAAAAAGCATACACATTCTGTGTCCCATAATCCCCTCTCCCCACCCTCCATCTTTCTTAAATCTGCCCCTCCATTCATCTCTATTCATTCACCTGTCTTCAAAGGGGAAAGACTTGCTTTGGCAATTAACTATTGTCTTCTGGGCTGCAGAGGTACAAGAGAGAGAGAAAAAGAATCCAGCCTTTGGGATTAGTCTTTATATGTGATCGATGAAATGTCTCCCTAAGGGAATGAAGATTTTTCAGGCTGTTTGACAAATGGACATTCTAAAAAAGGGGGAAAAGTTTTATATAAACATTTGTACAGATGAATCGTCAGTGTTTCCATTTAAAAAGCAATCACTCCGAATATAATAATAATAAAATAAATATAATCATAATAATAATAAGAGTCTGCTAAAGGATAAATAAAGTCTATTTAAATAAAAGCTCTGTTTTATTCTTTTTTCACCCATTATCCTATATCAGGGTACGACTATTCCTGTTGAAGTGTTTGGTTGTCGCTACAGTAAATCGCTCCAGTAATGTGTTGATGTGTTGAATTGATGTTTTCAAGCATTTGGGTAAGGAGATAAGAGCTGTGGATGTAACAGTGTGTATAAAGGAAACTATTGGCACCAAATATGGATTATTCATTAGTTAACTGTACATTTCTCTACAGGAGGGGGTGGTGATGGGTGCAGTTGTGTTCAATGGTTTCATTCAAATGTTCCCACCAAATCGATCTAAAACGATTTATGTCTTGTTATATTTTATCGACCGAAATTCAAGTGTAGAATTGGTCGATCCTTAACTGGTTCGGTGGGAAAGTATCTGTTGATTGTACAAGTTTCTGGGATATCCTGAACAAGGTTTGTTTCATTAAACAAACAATAAAGTTGTGTAAGATCTCACACCAAAAATGGAACTCTCTGCATTTTAAAACATTTGGATTTTTTGGTTCAAATTCAGCTTTTTCCCACATTTGGGACTTCACCCTGGTAGGTCTCTGGAACCAATGGAATTGTTGGATAACTGACTTGTGTGTGTTTATTTATGTCATTGAACTATTCAGGCATTTTGTTTCCCTTCAGATGAAAAGGAATATTCTTTACCTAAATGCTGGTTTTTCATAGCGTTACGGAAAGGTCAACCTGGAAATGATCTGCCAGACCCCAAGTAATCTGATTAGTTATGTCTGCAAATGAATGAAAAGGACAATGAAAAGCTTTATTATATCAGACAGTAGTAGCAAACCAAAAACACATAATAACCATAAAACAAATAGTGTAAACACACTATACACACAAACAAATTAACGGAAATCTTTCATTTAAAGGGCATCTATAGTGAAAAAAAACACATTGCCCCTTTGCAAAGTTAAATTCATGTACTCTGTGCTGCCTTAATCCTATCTATGTCAGTGACTCTGTTTAACCATGGTGCCAGATCTGTGTGCAGCACTCTCCCCTTCCCCCTCCCCTCTGTTACCTCCTCCATGTCTCAACTTCGGCTAACCAACAAGCTTATCATGTGCAGTAGGAGTTAAAAGTTCAACATCCTGAAAAACACACCCACACACAGTGGCCAATAGAAAGCAAGCTGTCCTGGAGACACGAAGAAGGAGAACAGTACAGTTTACGATCTCTCACTTTGTGACCCATCATCAATCAGTGAAAGCTATTAAGAAGGGGGGTCAAGTGCAGCCTTATATCTACCATCAAAGCTACCTCTCTCCCCCTGCTAATGCTGTTATCTCTATGTTTATTACAGAGCAGGGAGGGGGGATCACTTCACAGGGATTTGATTGACAGTCCAAGTAGGAGTAGAGGAATGCAATCAAGTATTCTTCTAACTGGTGTATCTCAGGACAGAGAGGGAATCTGAACAAAGTGAAGACACTCTGGGGGTTGTAGGGAATTATAGAACACATGGAAGGAATGAAAAAAAAGTTCATTTTCCCACTATAGATGCCCTTTAAATATAATTTTTATCAGAGGTATAGCCAAGAAACAGATGATTAATGGTATATTACTTGTCTTTCTATGTGATTTCATTACAAATATACAACATTATAAAGACGGGGGAAATTTTTCCAAACACTTCCTCTTTCAGCCCCTCCCATTAGCAGACGCCACATTCTTTGTTTAATGGGAAAAAAGATAAAAAGAGAAAGATCAGTGAATTCTGGTCTGAAATAAAATACATTTTAGCTTAAATATTTACTTTAAATGCTAATAGCAATAAAAAAAAGCCTATGATTTCTCAAACCAATGACCTAACTCCTATGTAAGATAAAGAAGGTATAACCACAGCATATAACAGACTGTCAGAGTGTGTGTGTGGGTTAGGCTGGTCGGTCGCGGCAAATTCGGCCGCGGGCAAATCTGCGAACGATAGGGAACTGCATTATCGATTGGGATTTTCCGACACGTCCGATCATCCATTTATCCCCTACACCAGGAGATATTTTCGGCCAACCGACCAAAAGTGCCGTGAATCGGTAGGTCGGCCGAAAATATCTTCTGGTGTGTATCCAGCCTTAGGGAGGCCCATGGAAGGAAGGATATAGACAAGTGGGTTGGGGAGGCCAATGGAAGGAAGGATACAGACAAGTGGGTTGGGGTGCCCATGGACGGAAGGCTATAAACTAGAGGGTTGGAGAGACCCATGGAAGGAAGGATATAGACAAGTGGGTTGGGGATGTACATGGAAGGAAGGCTATAAACTAGAGGGTTGGGGAGGCCCATCGAAGGAAGGATATAGATAAGTGGGTTGGGGAGGACCATGGAAGGAAGGCTATAGACTAGAAGGCTGACAAGGCCCATGGAAGGAAGGATATAGACAAGTGGGTTGGAGGAGTCCCATGGAAGGAAGAATTTAGAGTAGTGGGTTGGGGGAGGTTATAGACCACTGGGTTGAAGGAGTCTCATGGAAGGAAGAATATAGACTAGTGGGTTTGGGGGGCTGGCATGGAATGAAGGCTATAGACCAGTGGGTTGGAGGAGTCCCATGGAAGGAAGGATATAGACTAGTGGGTTGGGGGAGGTTATAGACTAGTGGAGTGGGGAGGACCATGGAAGGAAAGCTATAGACTAGTGGGTTGGGAAGGCTATAGACTAATCCCAGCCATTTGATGGTCCTGCAAGATTCAATTTTTCAAAAAATTTACACAATGTCCAGTGTATTTATTAGATTCATTTGGGCCCAGTTGCTGGTTGGCTCCCAGGTTCCAAAGAGCAGATGATAGATTTGGTCAAAGCTAAAGAGAAGCCAACAAGGAAATCCTCTTTATTGTTGAGTGTTGACTTCCCAAACAGATACACTGATTGCTTCTCTAATGGGAATAATACTTTAAGGGGCTTAGTGTCTGTGATTTGGGGTGAACTGGTTACGTCCAGCTCCCATGGATTAGCAGGCTAAGTGTAGACGGGCTGCTGAATAGAAGAAAATGTGTATCTTACCAGGGGGAAATTCCATAGATGTTCTTAGAGACTCCAAACACAGTCGGAGAACAGGAGATAGGAAAGGAAACCAGGACTTTCTGCCACTTCAGCCTAAGCAATTTCTTGAAACTGAAATCCAAGGGTAGAAAATGGCAAAGTATGGTAATTATACCCTTTACAGTATTCCTGGTCTCTATGGTGCCAAAACCAGAATTCCACGGCTTCTTATCTCAGCAAAAATTGCATCCAGACGGCCCTTAGATCACAAAGTTAGCTAAACAACTGTTCCTACAAACACCCGTGGAAATTTCCACAGTTTAATCGGTTTAATACTGAGATTTGGGCTAGAAAAACATTTAATGTCTATGGAGCCGGGTCCAGATTAATTAGATTCATGGCTCACCCTGCTACCCCCAGCAATCTGCCCACCCAGAATTCCTTTCCTTCCAACAAGACATATACCCCATGTGCATTGGAGCTTAAACAAACACAGGGGAACAAGATCTGCAAACACAGTCAATGAAAATTCAGAGAATACAAATATGTCATGAAAACCCTGTAAAATACAACCTTATAAATGGTGCTTGCGTGGTTACTATTATTATTATTCATAGTAATATAATAATTAGTGTATTGTAGAACCTGCAATTTATCATAGGAAATAAAGTAGCAAGTACCTCAAATTTAAGTGATCTTCTTTACTGTGCACGGGCCAAAGCATCGCTAATGACCGTACACTGGGTTTACACTTATTCTCCATAGTAAATATAGATATAGGTGGTAGGTCTATCTAAATAAGATGTTTTTGTTCTATATATAGAAATATGATAAGGGGAAAAAAACACTACATCATAAGCAGATTCATTAATTAAAACACACTCACATGGGGTACAAATAGGCCCAAGAACAGTCACCACTTCAAGAAGAAGAAATGTAACCCAGCAAGGTCTAACCTGCAACCCCCCCAGTTAAATGCAAACTACAACTCCCAGCATTCCCTGGCCACAGTAGCAACCAAAGTTTTATGCATGTCACGAAGACCTAACATGTTTGAAATACAATCGATAACCCAAGCCAAATGGTCATTTGAAACATTATTATTATTAATAATTATTACTCTTGTTGTTATGAATTATTGTTGTTATTATGTATTATTATTATTATTATTATTAATATTATCTGTATTCTTGGTATTATTATTATGAATATTTAGTTTTATTAATATTACTTACTATTAATATTATTATAATAATAATTATTATTATTATTTACCATTAGTATTATTATTAATTGCTGTTAGCATTATTTGCACTAATATAATTATTATTATTAGTTATTATTTATTTTATTATTATTAATGTTACTATTATTATTACTATTAATAATAATTACTGTTGGTATGATTAGCATTCATAATTACTGCTATTATTATTATAAATAAAAATATTGTTATAATTATTATTAATAATAATTATTGTTATTATTAGTATTATTAGATCTATTATTATTAATAATTACTGTTATTATTAGTCGTAGTGGTGGTATTAGTATTATTATAACGTTATGTCTGCTTTCTTTCAATTGTATTTTTGTAACGGAACAGATGATTGTTTCCACTGGTTAAGACCAAGGGGGCCCACTAATTCGTCCCATCTGAATGTGGTTGAAATGTGTTTTCTCCCTGAACAAGACGACCACAGATGGCACTTGATTTTCGCGCCAAACGGAGAGAAAATGAACAGCAGCTTCTGTAATAAGCAGGATTAAGGAGCCTTTCTAGTTCTTTACAAAAAGAAAATAACCTCCTCTTCTCCCCTTCTCAACTCTATGGGGACAACTGAAGGAGAGAAGCTTTAGTGAATGAAATGTGACCCCCACCCCCTCCAGCCACATGGAGAGAAGGAATCCAGCCACCCAGTTCTAACACAGAGGCAGTCTGGGGTCAAGGGTGGGCTGTGCTGTTGCTTGGAAGAAACCAAAGGAGACAGGGGAGTGTATCATAATGCAAATTAGCTTTAGAAGTGTGCAGGCTGTGTTAGATTGTCAGCTCTGTGGGCTAAATATAATTGATGATGTTCTAAATCTTCTATGTACATTGAGTCGGCTCAGTGCCCATCAACCGTCTGTACAATGTTTGTATCTATAAAATAAACAATCAACCACACTACAAACCTGTGTGGGTCCTACACAGCAACCTGGTTACCCGACCTCCTCTACCCAGAATTCTCTTTCAAGTCACTCCACCGACCTGGCAGGACTAGCCAGGAACCTTATCAGCACTTGCCCCTGACCGACATCCCCTAAAGCGCCCAGGGCCCACCTGACCCATCACCTGCCCAAACATACAGTAGGTCAACAAAACCCGACCCACAAATCAAGTATCTGTGCAGGTGACAGTAATGTCATTTCTTTGGCTTTATTTGGTGTACATCACCTAGATTGCAAGCTCTTTGGGCAAGAGCCTTTTTCTTGATGTCTTATGGTTTTAAGCACTTGTATTTTTAGATCTGTATATCAAGTTATTCATACACATTTCTCCATGTGACTCCATAGTTAACAAGAGGGTCTCTTCTGAATACCATTTCTGTATGAAAGGACACACATGGTATTAGTTATTAGCCTGTAACCCTCCATATAGTTAATTGAAATCTGCAGCTACAGTCGTATCAATGCAATCCACAGTTACAATCAGACCAATTAAAACTCCAGCTACAGTCATATCAATGCAATCTACAGCTACAATCGTACCAATTAAAACTCCAGCTACAGTCATATCAATGCAATCTGCAGCTACAATCGTACCAATTAAAACTCCAGCTACAATCATATCAATGCAATCTACAGCTACAATCGTACCAATTAAAACTCCAGCTACAGTCACAACATGGAAATCTGCAGCTACAGTCGTATCAACGCAATTAACAACCACAATCGTACCAATTTATACTCCAGCATCTGTCACAACATGGAAATCTGCAGCTACAGTCGTATCAATGCAATCCACAGCAACAATCGTACCAATTACAACTCCAGCTACAGTCGTATCAATGCAATCCACAGCTAGAATCGTACTAATTTAAACTCCAGCTACAGTCGTATCAATGAAATCTGCAGCTACAGTTGTATCAATTAATAAAATATGCAGCTACAGTTGTATCACAGATGTAGAGATGTATCAATGAAATCTGCAGCCACAGTCGCATCAATGAAATCGGCAGCTACAGTCGTATGTATAAAATCTGCAGCTATAATTGTATCAATAAAATTTCCAGCTACAGTTGTATCAATGAAATCTGCAGCTACAGTCGTATCAATGAAAACCACAGCTACAATCATGTATGAAAACTGCAGCTACAATCGTATCAATGAAAACTGCAGCTACAGCTTCATCAATGAAATCTCCAGCTACAGTCGTATCAATGAAATCTGCAGCTACAGTTTTATCAATGAAAACCACAGCTTTCATGTATGAGAATTGCAGCCCCAATCGTATCAATGAAATCTGCAGCTACAGTTGGATCAATAGAAACTGCAGCTGCACTTCTTGCTACTGTTGTGCTAAAGAAAAGCCTCAGTTGAGAAAATGTACGAACTGCCCTGTTACATAGAGTGAACTGTCTTTTTAAAGTATTTACAAAGAAACAGAGCAGATAGAGGGGATTCTGTTTGAATTGCCCCAGGGGGAAGTTAAAGTAGTTTTTCTTTTTCTTCTCTTTTTGAATTCAGAGATAATTAGAGAAACTCAGTATGTTAATGAGAACAGAATTAACTATGAAGCGAGGTTGTGGAGAGGTGCGAACAGCCCTTCCTATTTGTCAGTGCTGAAAAAAATCTGAACCAATGAGCTTGCCAGAAATTCGACCATTCATAAAAGCCAGCATGGCTCTGAGCTTTCTGAGGAAGTAGGACAAAGGGTTATGTTATCTGTCAGCAATAAAAGCCTCATTGAGAAACCCTTTTTGTGGCTCAAGGCAAAGTTAACTCTACCCTCTTTTTTTTAGTATTTAGCTTTTTTTTTTTTTTTACTTAAAATACATTTTAACATTTTACAGCCTGGAATGGTTTGGACTGGGCAAAAATGATCTTTTAATTTATTTTATAAATAAATATCTGCACTTATTTATAAGTAAATATTTATTTAAGTTGTAAGCTGGCCATACACGTGTGATTTCTATCGCATTGTTCCGACTGATCACATTGGTGCCACTTGTGTTTTATAACGCACAGTACATTATAAAATACAGTATACAAACAATGGGATAAGTGCAAGCCATTATAGAGCACGGTGGCTCAGTGGTTAGCACTGATGCCTTGCAGCACTAAAGTCCTGAGTTCAACTCCACCCTTGGACACATCTGCACTCTGGTTTCCCCCACAATCATAAAGACATATTGATAGGTTGTAGGTGTCAAATAAATGTGCTTAGGCTGTGCACACACTGCCGAATTTGCAAATGATCGATCGCGCGGTCCCATAGGGAACCGCACAATCGTTCAGAATTTACCAACATGTCCGGTCGTTCGTCCGTCCAATCCAGACGAATGACTGCCCCACACCAGCAGAAATATTCAGCCGACCGAAAAAGTGCCGTGAATCAGTCAGTTGGCCGAAAATATCTGCTAGTGTGTACCCAGCCTTAGATTGTGAGCTCTTCGGGGCAGGGCCTGATGTGAATGTATCTATGTAAAATGAAATTATAGTTCGTATAAAGTGTTTTTAAAATCAGTTAAAATAAAAAGTACCTGAGGCAGGGAGGTAGGATTGGTGCTTTTTATCTCCCAATATGATCTCTATGAGGAGCAGCAGGATGAAGAAAACTGCTTCTGCCAGTCTTCCTGTAAGCTTCAGCACTATGTTTCTTATAGAAAGGCCCAGGGCCAAAACCTGGCAGATAAAAACTGTATGTGCTGTAACTCAACAAAACAATATTGGGAGGTAGGGATAATTAATCCTATCTCCTTGCCCCAGGTGCTTTTCATTTTTAAAAAGTTAATTTTTATAGTATAGTTGTGCTTTAACCAGTAATGAACCAGTAGGTAAGCGATTGGATTAGAAGTAGATACATTCCCAGTAATATGTTTTCTAAATGGAATATGATTGGTTCATTAGGGTCCACAAGCTAATTGATCAGATTGCAGTCACATTAGATTATTTTCAATAAATAGTCAGGTCACAGATAGGTTTGATTGATGATCCCTCTGTACAAGGTTTCCAGCCCATGAACAGCACAGATAAATGGGTATCTCAACTCAACCCTAACAAACCTACAACTACCTGCAAACCTGTAAAGGGGCCCATACATGATGGGACATACCATATCGCAATATTGTACGATTGTTGGATCGTGTATGGATGACAACTTGTTGGCCAATTTTCGACCTTATGGTGGCCATGGACACATCGATACGATCGGTCAATTATAGTTCCACGTATAGTCTCCGGTTTTGTTATCAGGATCTATGGCAACTAGACATGGCTGGACTTTCGAAGGTTTGGTCCGTTTTCAAAATTTCAAACTTCTAAAAAAGTTTGAAAGTCCGAAAACAGACCCATTAAAGTCAATGGGGGTAAATAGTTCAGAAAGTTCGAATGACCTTTCCGAAATATGGCAGGGTAAAGTTACCTTACAGGCCTCTGGGACCTGGGAGATGGTCTGGGGAACACGTACGTGCGCAGGGAACAGCATAAAAAACGGACGTAGCACACACGTGCTAGTTTGAACCAGAACTAGTTTGAATAGTTTGAGTTCGTCCAAACTCGCAAAGTTCGGCTCGAACTCGGGTACGAGTTCGAGTTCTAGTCCATCCCTACTGGCAACTATAATATCAATTTGTCTATAGCCACATTTATTGGGAGATAGGAAAAAAAATTTTGGGACCAATCGTTCGATCGGGATTGGTCAGTTTATGGACGGCTTAAGAAGCAATGAATCCCCAGCTCCCAGCCAGATAATGCTCAGTTGTTCTGCCAAAATCTGGCAATACTTAGGACATATAATTACAGGGTTATACAGATGGCAGTAGAACAACCATAATGTCCATTGAAAAATCTGACCTAGGTTCCAATGGCTGAACATGTGTAGATGTCTCTGCTTGTCGGAAGGTCCACAAATCATTCCCAAGTCATGGGGAAATGAGAAGAAGGAATTACATTGAGAAAGCAGTAAAATAACAGGGGGTTCCATCATCCTATAGGCCTATGGAATGGAATGGGGGAATCAAACACAACATTGTAAGCAGGGACGGATTTCCCACTAGGCCACCTAGGCCGTGGCCTAGGGTGGCACAGCCACCAGGGGCGGCAAAAAAGAAAGAAAGAAAGAAAAAAAAGGGTAAAGCAGCATTGCATCCCCATTTTAAATTTACACAATGCACGTTAGTTGGCACACAGCAGAGCTTTACCGGTTTCTGTTAAATCAGAAACGGGCAGCGATTGCCAATTTGCTAGGGAGGCAGGTCCCTCTCCCACTTGCAAAGCTCTGCTTCAGCTAATAAATGACCGCGTACAGGTGTACAGGAAGTACAAGTTAGCTGGCCTAGGGGAGAAAAAAGTATAAATCCGCCCCTGATTGTAAGGAAACGAAAAGGCAAACTAAGGTTTGTGTCTTGGTTAAATCCAGTTATCCTAGAATAGGGATTGGCCAAAGTAGATTGTGGGAGGGGCCAGGGTGGGTTTTTCCATTTATAAAACGATCATTTATAAAATAACAGCAGGCCCCACCCATTATGTCTGAATTTATAGGGCGTAAAATGGCTGGGATAAGGAAGGGGTTAAAACAGCGACATTTTAAGGTTAACTAAAGACAGAAGAAGCTAATAAAAGAGGAGAACAGGGAATTAGGAGATATCTAATAATGTTAGATAATAGAGAGTTCTGGGTAAAAACCCAGCTATATCCATAGAATCCATCCCCATCTACAGACTGGACACTGGGTCACATTATTACCACTAAGGATTACATTGCACTTTACCAACATGGTCCGGATCCTGTACACGCCTCCTTGTGGTCCATATAAAAATTCCATAATATGCCTAACACAGGTTATTAAAGGGTTAATAATTACCCAGAGCGTCCACGGTTTTCCACAAACTCGGCAGGAATTTCCCCTTATGTCTGCAGGATAAAGGAAATTTCTCTATTAACACGTCCCTGCAGAACAACCAATGAAACGACCAGACCCTGTTTGTTTAGGTGGAAGTAACTGATTTTGCGTTGGGAAGTTGGTGTCACATCACAATCCATTGGTCCCATAACACTGACTGTATTCCAGGTTGGCCACCTCATCCCTTTAATTGGTAACACTTGTGAGATATAAACCCAGAGGCAGAGTGTACAGGTCTGAAAGTCACACTCTCTATAAGTGGAACTAAATAACTTCAATTTACCCTGACAAAACATCCCTCTCTTAATAGATTCCCATATACCACAAACTTTCACCAGCACTTGTCATAGCTTCCCCTTTATCAACATCAATCATTTTTATTCATTTATTTCACCCTGTGCCTTTATTAAAATATAATCCATTTCTGTGCCCCTTTTAAAGGAAAATTCTGTATTAGGGGGGTGAGGTCAATGATGTCCAATGGATCCTAAAACTGATAACTAATAATAACAATGAACTAATAATAGCTGATAATAATTATCAGCTATTTAATTATTGATAACTAGTAATAACTATTAACTAGTAATAACTAATAATACATTTTAACTAATAATAACTACTAAATAACTATAGACTAATAATAACTAATAAGTAATACAATTTTGACTAATAATAACTATTAATAAGTAATAACTATCTTATCACTATTAATAACTAGTCACCAATAATAACTATTAACTAATAATGCCTAGTAATAAATTATGACTAAAAGTAACTATTAATAAGTAATAACTATCTTATCACTAATAACTAGTCACCAATAATAACTATTAACTAATAATGCCTAGTAATAAATTATGACTAATAGTAACTATTAATAAGTAATAACTATCTTTTCACTAATAACTAGTCACCAATAATAACTATTAACTAATAATGCCTAGTAATAAATTATGACTAATAGTAACTAATAATAAGTAATAACTATCTTATCACTAATAACTAGTCCCCAATAATAACTATTAACTAATAATAACTAATCAATAATAACTAATAATAGCTATTGATTAATAATAATTAATAAATAATGATTAACTTAATAATAGCAGGTAATAAATTATGACTAAAAATACCTAGTTAGAACTAATAAATAATAACTTATCACTAATAATAACAATTAATTACTAATAAATAATAATCTTAGCACTTATCAGAACTATTAATACCTAATCACTATTAATAATAAATTACATAATAATAACTAATCACCAATAACAATTATTTACTAATAATGACCAATAATAACTAGTGAAATGAAGGTATTAATTATTTTATTATATTTCTGTTTCTGTATTTAATCCCCATAGAACAGAACCCATTTCTGTTTTTCAGTCTATACAATGCGGTGGAAGTGATTCCAACACAAAGTTCCAGCATTTTTATCCCTACAGCTAGCCTTTTATTAGATACACCCCCCCAAACCCACACACACCATGTGGGCTTCACCCAGAGAGACAGATGAGCTCCAAAGAATTGTTGGCTGAACTGTTGGCTTTAGTGGAAGATTTTCTCATCTTTGCAGCGTTTGGATCTTTGTGTAGAATATTCCTAGAAATGGAAATAATGATATATATTATCCTGACTATAGGAAAGGGAATACATATTATTTAGCAATGTCGAGGCTATAGATTAGGTAAAATGTGTGTGGCTCTCTAGCCTACAGATGGAAACTCTTCCTGGTACCTTTTATGCTGACTATAGGAAAGGGAATACATATTATTTAGCAATGTCGAGGCTATAGATTAGGTAAAATGTGTGTGGCTCTCTAGCCTACAGATGGAAACTCTTCCTGGTACCTTTTTTTTTATGTAACTCAGGCTTTTTGGTTCCATTTGCAAAGTTAGGGTGGCCAAGCGGTATTTACCGAATATTGGCAGTGTGGGGCGGAAACCGACCAACCGTAACACGACAAATCAGCATTACGGTCGCGAAAGACGGAAATTTTCTGTTGATCGCCAACACTATCGGCCCATAAATGGCCGCATGGCTGAGCAATACCGAAACCGCGTATGTGTGAGGTTCCCATCGCATTGTGCTGACAGATACAAATGTGATCTGTCGGTACAATTCAAGGGTAATCACCTTTAGACACGGGGCGACCATACTGTTTGCTGTGAAGTTTTCACCATGAAAGGCTTGTAAAATGTAACCAATAATAAGACTTTATTGGTAGCTTTTGGGAAACTCTGTATGAAATTATAAAGCAGAAAAAGTTTATTTAAGCAAATTTAGTTCACCTTTAAAGGACCGGCCAGGTTTGATGTGGGTTTCCCTTGTTTGGTTTTAGTTCCCCTTAAATGCATTTTTTTTGTTAAAAGGCACTATGTCTTTAAGTAGAATGCGAAAAGGGTGCTAGGAATGTGTAGTGTGTTGTATTGGGTGCGGCAGGACTCATATGGTAACCGAGCCAGAATTGCACCAGTTCCTCTCTTGGAATCATTCACTGCAGCTAGCAAACTGCTTTCACTTCCTTTCACATCCCCTGCCATGGGAATATGTTCAAACATTGTAATACATAGAGCCCTGCCCCCATTTACACTATATACATATATCCATTCCACATAGCGCCCTGCCGTCTCCATTTACACTATATACATATATCCATTCCACATAGCGCCCTGCCTCCATTTACAGGAAAAACTCCAGTGCACTCCTGGGATTTACTCTCCAAAAAATGCCTTTAATTGGCCATTGGAAAAATTGGCAACGTTTCGGCCCTGTATGTGAGACCTTTGTCAAGCCAAGTTATTAGGGCCAAAACGTTGCCAGTTTTTCCAATGGCCGATTAAAGGCATTTTTTGGAGTGTAAACCCCATGAGTGCCATAAATGTGCTCCCTTCAAAAGAATATCCATTTTTTTCCCCAAAGTGTTTATAAATAAACAGGCTATTATCATTTCCCCTTTCTTGTTCTGATTTCAACTTCTTAATCATTTGTCTGTGCTCCCCTATTCTGACATGAGGGCATCTTATATGTACCAGACTGTGTGAGCTGGGCATGAGGTAATCTTATATGTACCAGTATATGTGAACGGTGCATGAGGGCATCTTATATGTACCTATCCATGTGAGCTGGGCATGAGGGCATCTTATATGTACCAGTATATGTGAACTGTGCAAGAGGGCATCTTATATGTACCTATCCATGTGAGCTGGGCATGAGGGCATCTTATATGTACCAGTATATGTGATCTGTGCAAGAGGGCATCTTATATGTACCTAGCCATGTGAGCTGGGCATGAGGGCATCTTATATGTACCTATCCATATGAGCTGGGCATGAGGGCATCTTATATGTACCAGTATATGTGAACTGTGCAAGAGGGCATCTTATATGTACCTATCCATGTGAGCTGTGCAAGAGGGCATCTTATATGTACCAGTATATGTGAACTGTGCATGAGGGTATCTTATATGTACCTATCTGTGTACGCTGGGCATAATTATTTGTGTTTATGTAATTACGTACACAAAATTAAATATCCATACAAATAATTCTCACTGTGCATCAATGGGCACACTTTTACTGGTATATATACAGAATATATATGTCTGGGACTGTGTCCTGTTCTGCAAATCACATGAAAATTGTTAATGTTTCCTGTTGGCAGGAAACTGTTCCAGTTAAAGTAACAGTAAATTCCTTTGGCCCCCAATCTCTCTGCCTGTGTACCAACGGTAATATAACCCCCTCTGGACAAGGTATATTTAAAGATATACGGTCATTGCAATGGAACAACACTGGGTTTTCTTGTTACCAAACTAAGAAAAAGCGTCCGTTAGGGATAATACTGTAATTAGATTTTTAAATATTCTATTGACTTTCTGTGTTTGTAATGGGCGAGGTTGGTTACTGGGAATCATCTGACTGTCTTTCTCGTTTGTCTATTTTTATCAGAAGTCAGCACTGACCCTTCAAATCAATTCTGCCCCCCCCCCCAGCGACCTCTTCTAGAAACTTCATCTTCTGTGCTGCTGGTGTTAGGACCAAGTCATCCTATCAAAATCTGAATTATATATACTTTTTCAGTTTGTGACATCTTAAAGGATATGTACACTGGGAAATTTGCCTTTTTTTAAAATTGCCCATTGCCCACTATCATTCTTACTATCACTGTACAATTTTTTTGTTGATTGATCCCCTATTTCTTTAGATATCCAATCTAAAACATCTTACACATCTGCTGTCAATCAAGTGTCTTAGTATCATAATCTTTTCTGTTATGTATAGTTTTGCTGTAGCTGGAATGGTGACAGTTGGTACATGAACTGCATGGTGGGGAATGTCCTCCCCAATGCAGCTTCATAGGGATTACTGAGTATGCTTGCCCTCACAGAGAGTCAGATAATCTGGCAGGGGGCTGGGGAACTGAGTGACTGAGCTTAGGCAAAACAAGTATTGGATTGAAGTCATGCAGCAACACAAACACATTAGACAGCTTTACATTAGAGTAAAGGTGGCCATAAATATGCAATCCCACAACATGTGTTGCGACAGATCACATCGATATCTGTCGGCACACATGCTGTGGGAACAGCACACACAGACCCAATCGATCCAGATACGCGGTATGGGTATCTGTTGGCCTTGCTGCCACACACCATTCAATCGTATCGGCCCCCTCTACTTCGATCGTTTCCCGATCGACTACGGTCATTCGTCAGCACTCCAATCGGTCAGGAAAAGCCTCTACACACGAATGATAATCTGTTGTTCCCCGATGGGATTTACCTATTATCGTCCATATTAGGGCCACCCTAAGTGCTGCTTACATGTATTCATTTATAGATTAAAATGAGGCAAAGTCATTTTTTCAGAATACAGTTCCTTAAAAGGACCACTGTACTGCATTTATAAAGATGGTATGGACCATCCAGTTTGTCTTTATAAGCAGAGCAATAAGACGGTTAAAACAGATTTTGGCATTTCATAGATTTGATAACACAAATTAGGTTTTTGTCCAAACTATGTCCAGTTCCACAAACCCTAGGGGGTTTGTCCATCGTTACTGACCAACCGTGTTTCCACAGAGGCCGCCAACTTGCACAGTGAGCAAACCAACAATCTGCTTTGCAGATTGTTGGTTTCTACTAGATGGAAGAGGAAGGTTTCTACTAGATGGAAGTCAACCTTGACACCTACCTTCTCTCTATATTTCTATAGGTGTTTCTACCCGTTTGCAAATGATATTTCATTGGAAATCCTCTTTAGTCAGGACTGTCTGGATAAGCATTGTTGACCTTATAATTGGCTTGAGCTGAACTGAAGTAACTGACCGGGGCAGATAACAATCAACAAAGACATGTGGAAATCCCATAAGCTCACTAATAGGCTTTCCTTACACAACCATTTAAACCATTTCCAGCACATACATTGCCCTGTAATAGATAAAGATGAATTAGAATTAAATGATAGTAATGGGATTTCTCCATGTAATAGGGACCTGTGCCTTTAACTTTGCATATGCTTATGTGTGCTTTAAAAGCAATGCCATTATTGACTAGAGATGTAATATGGGGTCGAATAGAACCCGGTTTGGAATCGAATCTGAGGGTTTCGAAAACCCGACAAAACTTTCGTTACTCTCAGATTTCACAGAACCCAGATTTTCGGAATTTAAAATTTCGATAATCGAAATCAAAAATCAAAACTGAGAAACGAAAGTAATGTTCGATTTCGGTAACCCTCGAAAGTAATGTTCGATTTCGGTAACCCTCGAAAGTAATGTTCGATTTCGGTAACCCTTGAAAGTAATGTTCGATTTCGGTAACCCTTGAAAGTAATGTTCGATTTCGGTAACCCTCGAAAGTAATGTTCGATTTCGGTAACCCTCGAAAGTAATGTTCGATTTCGGTAACCCTTGAAAGTAATGTTCGATTTCGGTAACCCTCGAAAGTAATGTTCGATTTCGGTAACCCTTGAAAGTAATGTTCGATTTCGGTAACCCTCGAAAGTAATGTTCGATTTCGGTAACCCTCGAAAGTAATGTTCGATTTAGGTAACCCTCGAAAGTAATGTTCGATTTAGGTAAGCCTTGAAAGTAATGTTCGATTTTGGTAACCCTCGAAAGTAATGTTCGATTTTGGTAACTCTTGAAAATAGAATATAGAAGCTCAAAAACAGCCCGATCGTGAGGAAAGATAGTTTTAGAATAAGTTTTGGTTCTATTTACTGGTTCCCCAGACCATTACCCAGGTCTCTGTGTCATTTACAGTAACCTACTATTACTATTTGTCCCTCAAAATGGACAGAAACTTTAGAATTTTTTTCTCACATGGATTTTTATGGGTTCGTTTTAGAATTTTCGAATGTTAAAATTCGAAAATGGAACGAAACTCAACAGTTCCAAGTTTCGAACATCTCTATTATTGATGATGACTCTTTTTTCCCATAGTGCTTTCTAGCTGGTAACATCATCCCATTTACATCACTATGGCCACACATACGAACAATAATGGGTAAATCCTGTTGCGGAACAACAGGATTTACCTATTTTTGTTCATGTGTCGGGGCTGTTCCCGACCAATCAAAGTGCAGAAGAAAGAACGTAGTCGGCACTCCGATCGATCAGGAATGACAGAAAATTTTGTGTATGGCTGCACGGCAGACCGATCCCCATAAGGCATATGGGGATTTGTCAGGTCCGTGTGTGCTGTTCCCACAGCATATGTGCCAACAGATACCAATGTAATCTGTCGCATGTGTATGGCCAGCTGAAAGCCTTGTACACATGTACGATTTTGGCACCGATCCACGACTGCCGAGCTCGTTCACGAGTACAACGTACGTTGAATTTCGGCCAATAATTGCATGTGTTGTATGCATTGGTGGATCACCGAAAAAGACCCCCAACCAAACGCATACACATGTGCCATAGTTGGCCAAAACAGTTGTTCCTCGCAGGTGTGCATCGCAGTCGGCGGTCATAGGTCATTGGCAAAATTTAACATGTTTACGAGCCTTTAGTTGAGAAGTGGATAAGTAGCACCCAATATCCTGTCAATTCAGAACATTTAAAAAATAGTAGTTTAGCCTTAATGCATAGGCAATCCCCTGTGCATGGCTGCCTCTCGCATGAGGCAGAGTGAGCTTTTGGCCTCTGCCTGCCTTCTACCTCAGTAAGTGGACAAACTTGTATATGCCAGTCACAGTGGGAAAACTTGCATGTACCAGTCACACAGTGGGCAGACTTGCATGTACCAGTCACACGGTGGGCAGACTTGCATGTACCAGTCACACGATGGGCAGACTTGCATGTGCCAGTCACACGGTGGGAAGACTTGCATGTACCAGTCACTGTGGGCAAACTTGTACGTGCTAGTCATAGTGGGCAAACTTGCATGTGCCAGTTACAGTGGGAAAACTTGTATGTGTCAGTCACAGTGGGCAAACATGTATGTGCCAGTCACAATGGGAAAACTTGTATGTGCCAGTCCCTGTGGGCAAACTTGTATGTAACAGTCAGGTGGGCTAACCTAATAGTGTCTTCTGACCTAGAGGGCTTACCTAACTGTGTCTGGGTACCAGAGGGTTAACAAAACAGTGTCTGGTGTACTGGAGGACTGACTTATCCATAGCTGGTATCAGTGCCTGCTGAACTGGGGGACACCTACTAGTGTCTGCTGAATTGGAGGGCTGACCTACCAGTGTCTTCTGAATTGGGGAGCTGACCTACCAGTGTCTGCTGAACTAGCCCTATGACATATTATTATTTCTGTTTATTGATCCTTTAGGGAGGAAACAAATGGTTTGAGTTAATTACCCTTTAAATCAGCAAACAGACCAGTAGCAGATGCTATGTCTCAGCCAATCACTGAGGCTGCTCCCCAGTCCAGCCCCTTCTGCTGCTGCCATGCCCGGAAAAGGCATGGAGTAGCAGCAGAGGGAACAAGGGATGGTAAGTATATTTTGAAGCCTCATAGGTAAAAAGTCTAGGTTTGGGGGGGTTAAAGAGAAAGTTCAGTTGAAAATAATTATTTTTAAAATTCTTAGTTTAAATTTATGTATGTATGTATGTATATGTTTAAAATACAAAAAGTCATACAAGGGGAACAGTAAATAAATATTTAGTATGAGCATCATGAAATATAGCTTGAAGTGCTTTAAACGTGTAACATGAGGAAAGAGTTCCCTGCCCCTTAGAGCTTACAATCTACTTAGGTGGGAAACATACAGATACATAGGAAAGGGTGGAAATGCTAAAGTAATAACTGGTGCAGTGTCAACAGTCCTATGCTGTGCTGTGCTCAGAGAGATAGGATGAGAGGTTAGATTTAAGCTTGTTTATTGAGGTTTCTTGATGTAGAGAGAGGGAAATAGAATTCCAGAGGACGGGAGCCAGAAGTGAAAAAGGCTTAAGGCAAGAGGAGGTTTAAGTGTGAGTGGAGGGTCTATATAAGAGATGGTTCTGTGATGAGTGGAGGGTACGGACAGGGACATATGGGGACACTAGAGAAGAAATATAAGAAGGAGCAGCAGAGCAAAGAGATTTAAATGTTAAGAGAAGGATTTTGTAGCTAATGTGTTGTTTAATGGGGAGCCAGGTAGATGTGCGGCACAGAGATTTAATATCCCGATTATTAGAGAGCGAGATAATGCCCACAGAAGAGTTAAGTATGGACTGAGGAGGAGAAAGATGGGAAACAGGAAGATCAGAAAGCAGTAGGTTACAATAATCCAGGCGTGATAGGATGAGAGCATGAGTAGCATAGCAGTAGTTGGAAGAGAAAGGAATCTATGGATCTTCGCAATATTACGAAGAAAAAGGCGACAGGTTTTAGCAACATAGTTACTGTGATTGGAAAAGGAGAGCAGAATCAATAATAACCTCTAAGCAACGTGCCGACTAAATAGGGTAAATGGGGGTGTTGTCCACAGAAATAGAAAAAGGTGGGATAGGACCAGGTTTAGGTGGGGAAATCAGATTTAGTTTGAGGCATCGGTGCGCCATCCATGAGGAGACAGCACAGAGACAGTCGAAGATGCCTGATTGGGTGTAATGACAAAGCGTGGGGGTGAAAAAAATATATTTGCGTATCATCGGCGTACAGATGGTAGTTAAAACCAAATGAGCTAATGACTTCTCCTTGGGAAATAGTATAGAGGGAAAACAGCAGGGGTCCAAGGACAGAGCCCTGTGAAACCCCGACAGAGAGAGGAATCAGAGAGAATATTTTATTATCATATGACACAGAGTAGGTCCTGTTCGAGAGGTAGGATCGTAGCCAGGATGCCGCTTCATTCCGGATTCCCAAGAAGTAAAGAATTTGCAATAGGAGGGAATGATCAACCGTGTCGAAAGCAGAGGAGAGGTTGAGAAGGATGAGAATAGAAAAGTGGCCTTTGGCTTTGGCATAAATCCAAAACATAGAAGGTTCGGCAGTTCTCCCGGAACGATAATAGCTTCAAATACTCAGCATAGTAAATAAAACATAGCTTTTATTTGTTACATCAAAACATTAAAAGAGAATGTCTGACGCGTTTTGTACACATGAGTACTTAGTCATAGGCTTTGGCAGCCTGAAGGTCATTCACAACTTTGCACAGGGCTGTCTCCGTGGAGTGCCCAGGACGAAACTCTGATTGTTAGGGGTCCAGTAAGTTATGAGAATTAAGATAATTAGAAGACATGACGTTCCAGTAGCTTAGAGGCTATCGGTAGAACGGGCGGTAGTTAGCAAGACAATTAGGGTCAAGGGAGGCTTTCTTGTTTATGGGCTTCACGTGTTCGTGTTTAAATAAGGAAGGGAAAATACCAGATGACAAGGAGGCGTTGAATATGTGGGTTAGTATAGGGGTGACTGCCTGATTACAGTGCTTTAGTAGGAAAGAGGGCATGAGATCAAGGGGACATGTAGTGAGCAGACAAGACCGAAGCAGATAAGAGATCTCTGACTGGGTCACGGGACTAAAAGATCTCTTTAATTATTATCTCTTCCATTTTGAAAAATCAGTTGAATTTATACACCTTGCTATTCCCTGCTGTTGACATTAGTGAGCTGACATTTCAGGCTCTAACGGTCCTTCTTCTTCCCAGGATGCACCACATCCTTGGAATGTTCCTAACAGTAATTTCAACTGATTGGCTGTTGAATGGGTCAAACATGCCCAAATCTCTACTGAGCAACTGAATCAACCAAGGCGCTGGGCCAAGGGCAAGACCATAACGGTTTCTACTAGGGGTCCTGCAAACAGGTCAGTATTTCAGAAGCATTTACTTAAACATAGACAAAATACAGAATGAGCAGGATAAAGGGTAACTATGGTCCAAAAATGACTTTGGGGAAATTGACAGGTATTGCTTTCCTGAGGATTTTTGAAATTTACTTTCAGAGTTTTTTTATATAGTTTTGAAGATATTTATATTTTTAGATCTAATATGGTAGCGCCATCACCAGATCCCCTGTACTTCCTTCTTCCAGCTTTGAAACCATGTGACAGTCCCTCTTAATTGTGTCTTCTCCTCCTTGTGGGCCCCACTGGCTCCTTCCCCTTGCAGTCCCCTTGAAACCTCCTGTGGCCCCTCCCACTCCACCTTTAGTCACTGTAACTCAATCTCTTCCTGGTTTCTTATGCTTTCTCCTGCACTGAGCATGTGCCAACCACAGATTAGAAGGAGGAATAAGTATTTGAATAAAGATTCAGAAACACCCACCCCATAACTTTCTGATCAGTGATTTCTTCATATCTTGGGCAGTGTAGCAATTTGAGAGGTGGTTGATGGCTCATTTTAAAGGTAGGAGCCTGGCCATTTATTTAAAATTAACTTGTCTGTAGACCACAGTTCCCAGTCATTAGGATGCAAAAATAGTGCTCTTTTTTCTTAAAAGTATAAGTTCCCCTTTAATTATGTTGTATACAAATTTTAGTTAATGGGAGGACTGGCCCAGAAGGCTGAGGGGCAAATGCCCCCCGGGCTGGTCTCCAATATATGGGCTGCCACAGAAGTTATTAGTACGTTAGGTGCTTGAAAGGCCCAGCACACACCTCTAGCTTTAACATGGGCAAGGAACTGGAAACTCCTCCTTCAGATTGTTTACCAGTCAGCCCTCCAGTTTATTAGCAGTGTTAGTAGGCCCCCCCAGTTCTTTAGCCAGTGTCATCAGCCTTTCAGTTTATTAGCCAGTGTTGTCAGCCCTCTAGTTTATTATTCAGTGTTTGCCATCCCTCCAGTTCACTAGTCGGTGTTAATCAGCCCTCCAGTTCATTAGGAACAAAGTAAAATTTGGGTTAAGTAAATCTTGTGAAAAGTGAAAGTGTACCCGGGGGGATGACTTAGTGATTCAGGTCCTCACCCTGGGTACTTGTAAGGGGGAGGGGGGAGATTTTAGGACAATAATTGTTCTACACTTGCAACAATGTAAAATGGGAATAATGCTCTTAAAAGTGGGTGTAACTTAAACAAAGTGTGTGACCTTAGCAAAGTGGGCCTGGTAAAAAATGTTGCGATCTACCGTGAAAGGGTCACATGGTTGTATTTGCCCCCCGGGCCAAAAGGTCACAGTCCTCCCCTGTTTTAGTTTGTGGGGTGAACATGCCTTTTAAACTTGCAAGAAAAGCAGTAAATTTATTAAAATGAGCACTATTATCTTTAATCAGTGATTAGCCATGAGATATTTGGGTGTGACTTTCCTCCTATTGGCATATAGTCCAATGAGCAGTAATTAAAGGGCAACAATGCAAAGAACACATCTTCTTATTGGCCCGAAGACCTTACAATCTAAGCACATTTATTTGACACATACAATCTATCAGTATGTCTTTATGATTGTGGGGGAAACCGGAGTGCCCGGAATCCATGCAAGCACAGGGAGAACATACTAACTCTTTGCAGATGTGTCCAAGGGTGGATTCGAACTCAGGACTTTAGTGCTGCAAGGCATTAGTGCTAACCACTGAGCCACCGTGCTGCCCAATTGGATATATTTGTGTATATATTATACAGTTCTCTCTTCTTTCTCCCAGTTCTCCAAACTGCTGTGTGTGCGCTGATCTCTGGTGAAAATCGCTCAATTGATATTTACTGCACTTAATGTGGAAAGTCAGAATCCCTTGCAGGGCTTGTCACTGTGCCCAGCAATGAATCACGACCTCCGGTTCGTTCACCAGCCTTGAGACCAGTTTCCTGCAGATAAGAGATGATGGAAGTAGAAACACATTGGCCGAGAGCTTCAATATTGTTTCCTCTAATTTCTATGACATGACTATTGGCCATTCCAGGCAGCATTTCCAAATCATTATGGGATATCCTCATTGACATCAACTCTCCATGTCATCCTGTCTTCTTACCACGGGGATCCCAGGGGTCTGCAGCCTGGCTAACCCAAACACAATTCTACACAAAACACAAGCCAGTGCTGTCATTTTGTTTACCAACAGGATGCGGGTTTTAGTAGGTACAAGAAACTTATATAGAAACACATACCCTCCAACATTACCCCTTAATAGGGACACTTAGAGAAACCCGTACCCTCCAACATTACCCCTTTAATAGGGACACTTATAGAAACACATACCCTCCAACATTCCCCCTTTAATAGGGACACTTATAGTAACACATACCCACCAACATTCCCCCTTTAATAGGGACACTTATAGAAACACATACCCTCCAACATTCCCCCTTTAATAGGGATACTTATAGAAACGCATACCCTCCAACATTCCCCCTTTAATAGGGACACTTATAGAAACACATACCCTCCAACATTCCCCCTTTAATAGGGACAACGTTTATAGCAACACATACCCTCCAACATTCCCCTTTAATAGGGACCTTATCACGCAACACATACCCTCCAACATTCCCTCCTTAATAGGGACACTTATAGAAACACATACCCTCCAACTTTACCCCTTTAATAGGGACACTTATAGCAAACACTACCCTCCACAACATCCCCTTTAATGGCACTATTAGAACACATACCCACCAACATTCCCCCTTTAATTAGGGACACTTATAGAAACAACATACCCTCCAACTTTACCCCTTTAAGGACACTTATAGCAACACATACCCTCCAACATTACCCCTTTAATAGGGACACTTATAGAAACACATACCCTCCAACTTTACCCCTTTAATAGGGACACTTATAGCAACACATACCCTCCAACATTCCCCCTTTAATAGGAACAAATTATAGAAACAAATACCCTCCAACATTCCCCCTTTAATAGGAACAAATTATAGAAACACATACCCTCCACTTTACACTTAACCCTTTAAAATAGGACACTTCTCGATACACATACCTACCCTCCAACATTACCCCTTTAATAGGGACACTTATAGAAACACTACCCACCAACATTCCCTCCTTTAATAGGAACACAATTATAGAAACAATCACCTCCACATTCCCCCTTTAATAGGCAATTATAGAAACACTACCCTCCAACATTACCCCTTTAATAGGGACACTTATAGATACCATACCCTCCAACATTACCCCTTATAATAGGGACACTTATAGAACACATACCCTCCAACATTACCCCTTTAATGAGGACAAATTATAGAACACATACCCTCCAACTTTACCCTTTAATAGGGACACTATTAGTACAATACCCCCAACATACCCTTTAATAGGGACACTTATGAAACACATACCCTCCAACATTACCACCCCTTTAATAGGGACACTATAGCAACACACCCTCCAACTCCCACTAATAGGGACCACTTATAAACACATACCCTCCACTTTACCCCCCTTTATAGGGACAATTATGTAACACCATATACCCTCCAACATTACCACCTTAATAGGGACACTTATAGAAACACATACCTCCAATTACCCCTTTAATAGGGACACTTTAGATACACATACCCTCCAAATACCCTTTAATAGGGACACTTATAAAACCATACCCTCCAACATTACCCCCTTTAATAGGGACAACTTATGATACCCTAAACCCCCAAATTACCCTTAATAGGCACTTATAGCAACACATACCCTCCAACATTACCCCTTTAATAGGAAACACTTATACATACACTACCCTCCAATTTAACCCTTTAATAGGGGCACTTATAGAAACACTACCCTCCAACATTCCCTTTAATAGAGACAAATTATAGAAACCATCCCTCCAACATTACCCCTTTAATGGGACCTTGAGAAACCCGATACCCTCCAAATTACCCCTTTAATAGGACACTTATAGTAACACATACCCCTCCAACATTACCCCTTTATAGGAACACTATATTTTATAGAAACACATCCCCTCCAACATTACCATACCCCTTTTAATAGGACGCTTGAGCTGAACCCGAGTACCTCCAACATTACCCCTTTAATAAGGACACTTATAGTAACACATACCCTCCCTCATTATCCCCTTTAATAGAACAAATTATAGAAACACATACCCTCCAACATTACCCCTTTAATAGGGACACTTAGAGAAACCTGTACCCTCCACATTACCCCTTTAATAAGGACACTTATAGAACACATACCCTCCAAATTTACCCTTTAATAGGGACGCTTATAGTAACACATTCCCTCCAACATTCCCTTTATTATGGAATACTTATAGAAAAACATACACTCCAACATTACCCCTTTAATAGGGACACTTATAGAAACCACATACCCTCCATCTTACCCCTTTAATAGAGACCACTTATAGAAACACATACCCTACAACATTACCCCTTTAATAGGGACACTTATAGAAACGCATACCCTCCAACATTCCCCCTTTAATGGGACACTTATAGAAACACATACCCTCCAACATTCCCCCTTTAATAGAGACACTTATAGAAACACATACCCTCCAACATTCCCCCTTTAATAGGGACACTTATAGAACACATACCCTCCAAATTTACCCTTTAATAGGGACACTTACAGAAACACATACCCTTCGACATTACCCCTTTAATAGGGGCACTTATAGTAACACATACCCTCCAACATTCCCCCTTTAATAGGGACACTTATAGTAACACATACCCTCAACATTATACCTTTAATGGGACACTTATAGTAACACATACCCTCCAACATTCCTCTTAATAGGGACACTTATAGAACACATACCCCTCCAACATCCCCCTTTAATAGGGACCTTTAGAAACACATCCCCCACATTCCCCCTTATAGGGACACTTATAGAAACACATACCCTCCACATTCCCCCTTTAATAGGACACTTATAAAACACATCCCCTCCAACATTCCCCCTTTAATAGGGACACTTATAAGAAACACATACCCTCCAACCTTCCCCCTTTAATAGGGACACTTACAGAAACACATACCCTTCAACATTACCCCTTTAATTAGGCACTTATAGTAACACCTACCCTCCACATTCCCCCTTAAATAGGGACCTTTAGTAACACATACCCTCCAACATTTACCTTTAATAGGGACACTTATAGTAACACATACCCTCAACATCCTCTTTAATAGGGACACTTCTAGAAACACATACCTCCAACCTTCCCTTAATAGACACTAAAAACACTACCCCACATTACCCTTTTAATGGACCTTATAAACACATACCCTCCACATTAACCCCTTTAATAGGGACACTTATAGATACACATACCCTCCAACATTACCCTTTAATAGGACACTTATAGAACACATATACCTCCAACATTACCCCCTTTCATAGGGCCACCTTATATATACACATACCCTCCAAATTTACCCTTTAATAGGACACTTATAGAAACACATACCCTCCACATTACCCCTTTAATAGGGACACTTATAGATACACATACCCTCCAAATTTACCCTTTAATAGGGACACTTATAGCAACACATACCCTCCACATACCCCTTTAATAGGGACACTTATAGATACACATACCCTCCAAATTTACCCTCTAATAGGGACACTTATAGAAACACATACCCTCCAACATTCCCCTTTAATAGGAACAAATATAGAAACACATACCCTCCAACATTACCCCTTTAATAGGGACACTTAGAGAAACCCGTACCCTCCAACATTACCCCTTTAATAAGGACACTTATAGTAACACATACCCCACATTCCCCCTTTATAGGCACAATTATAGAACACATACCCTCCAACATTACCCCTTTAATAGGGACACTTAGAGAGAAAACCCACCCTCCAACATTACCCCTTTAATAAGGACACTTAAGTAACACATACCCTCCAACATTACCCCTTTTATGGAACAAATTATAGAAACACTACCCTCCAACATTACCCCTTTAATTAGGACTTAGAGAAACCCGTACCTCCAACATTACCCCTTTAATAGGACACTTATAGAAACACATACCCTCCAAATTACCCTTTAATAGGGACACTTATAGTAACCCTTCCCTCAACATTCCCTTTAATAGGAATACTTATAGAAAAACATACACTCCAACATTACCCCTTTAATAGGGACACTTAGAGAACCCCACACCTCCAAAATTCCCCTTAATAGGGACACTTATAGAAACACATACCCTCAAAACATTACCCCCTTTAATGGGACACTTAGAGAAACACATACCCTCCAATTACTCCTTTAAGAAGGCACTTATAGAAACACATACCCTCCGACATTCCCCCCCCTTTTAATAGGGACCTTATAAACACAACCCTCCAACATTAACCCCTTTAATAGGGACACTTATAGAAACTCATACCCTCCAACATTCCCCCCTTTAATAGGGATACTTTATAAGAACACATACCCTCCACATTACCCCTTTAATAGGGAACCTTTAAGAACACACTACCCTCCAACATTCCCCCTTTAATAGGGACACTTATAGAATACAATACCCTCCAACATTCCCCTTTAATGAGACACTTATAGAACACATACCCTCTAACATTCCCCCTTTAATAGAGACACTTATAGAAACACATACCCTCTAACATTCCCCCTTTAATAGGGACACTTATAGAACACAATACCCTCCAACATTCCCCCTTTAATAGGGACACTTATAGAATCACATACCCTCCAACATTCCCCCTTTAATAGGGACACTTATAGAAACACATACCCTCCAACATTCCCCTTTAATAGGGACACTATAGAATCCCATACCCTCCAACATTCCCCCTTTAATAGGGACACTTATAGAATCACATACCCTCCAACATTCCCCCTTCAATAGGGACACTTATAGAAACACATACCCTCCTAACATCCCACTTAATAGGGACACTTAAAGCACATACCCTCCAACATTCCCCCCTTTAATAGGGACACTTATGAAAACACATACCCTCCAACATTACCCTTTAATAGGGGCACTTATAGAATCACATACCCTCGAACATTCCCCCTTTAATAGGGACACTTATAGAATCACATACCCTCCAACATTCCCCCTTTAATAGGGACACTTTATAAAACACATACCTCCAACATTCCCCCTTTTCATAGGGACACTTATAGAACACATTTACCCTCCAACATTCCACTTAATAGGGAGCACTTATAGAACACATACTCCCAACTTCCATTCCCCCTTTAATAGGACACTTATAGAAACACATACCCCTCCACATTCCCCCTTTATACATAGGGACACTTATAAAAACACATACCCCTCCAACATTCCCCCTTTAATAGGGACACTTATATACCCCATACCCTCCAACATTCCCCCTTTAATAATTAACTATAGAAACACATCCCCTCCAACATTCCCACTTTTAATAGGACACTTATAGAAGCACATACCCTCCACATTCCCCCTTTAATAGGGACACTTTATGAGAAACACATACCTTCCACATTCCCCCCTTTATAGGAGACACTTATAGAAACACATACCCTCCAACATTACCCCTTTAATAGGGACACTTAGAGAACACCTTACCCTCCAACATTACCCCTTTATAGGGACACTTATATAACACATACCCTCCAACACTTACACCCTTAATAGACAATTATAGAAACACATACCCCCAACATTACCCCTTTAATAGGGACACTTAGAGAAACCCGTACCCTCCAACATTACCCCCTTTATAAGGACACTTATAGTAAACATACCCTCCAACATTACCCCTTTAATAGGAACAAATTATAGAAACCCATACCCTCCAACATTACCCCTTTAATAGGGACACTTAAGAAACCCGTCCCTCCAACATTACCCCTTTAATAAGGACACTTATAGAAACACATACCCTACAAATTACCCTTAATAGGGACACTTATAGTAACACATTACCCTCCAACATTCCCTCTTATAGGATACTTATAGAAAACATACACCTCCAACATACCCCTTTAATAGGGACACTTAGAAAACCCTTACCCTCAAATTCCCACTTTAATAGGGACACTTATAGAAGCACATACCCTCCAACATTCCCCCTTTAATAGGGACACTTATGAAACACATACCTTCCAACATTCCCCCTTTAATAGGGACACTTATAGAAACACATACCCTCCAACATTACCCCTTTAATAGGGACACTTAGAGAAACCCGTACCCTCCAACATACCCCTTTAATAGGGACACTTATAGTAACACATTCCCTCCAACATTCCCCTTTAATAGGAACAATTATAGAAACACATACCCTCCAACATTACCCCTTTAATAGGGACACTTAGAGAAACCCGTACCCTCCACCATTACCCCTTATAAGGACACTTATAGTAACACATACCCTCCAACATTACCCTCCTTTTAATAGGAACAAATTATAGAAACACATCCAACATTACCCCCTTTAATAGGGACACTTATAGAACCCGTACCCTCCACATTACCCCTTTAATAGGACACTTATAGAAACACATACCCTACATTTACCCTTTATAGGGACACTTATAGTAACACTTCCCTCCACACATCCTTTAATAGGAAACTTATAAAAAACATACACTCCAACATTACCCCCTTTAATAGGACACTTAGAAACCCGTACCCTCCAAAATTCCCCTTTAATATGGGACACATTAAGAAACACATACCCTCCAACATTACCCCTTTAATGGGGACACTTAGAGAAACACATACCCTCCAACATTACTCCCTTAATAGAGACACTTATAGAAACACATACCCTCCGACATTCCCCTTTAATAGGGACACTTATAGAAAATCCCTACCCTCAACACACCCCTTTAATGGACACTTATGAAACCCTCCCTCCACATTCCCCTTTATATACACTTATAGAAACACATACCCTCCAACATACCCCTTTAATGGACCACTTATAAAACACATACCCTCCACATTACCCCTTTAATAGGGACCTTATAGCAACATACCCTCCAACATTCCCCTTTAATAGGGACACATTAGAAAAACATACCCTCCAACTTTACCCCTTTAATAGGGCACTTATAGACAACATAACCCTCCAACATTCCCCCTTTAAAGGGACCTTATAGAAACACATACCCCCCCAACATTACCCCCTTTAATAGGGACACTTATGATACACATACCCTCCAATTTCCCCTTTAATAGGGACCCTTATAGAACACATACCCTCTAACATTACCCCTTTAATAGGGACACTATAGATACACATACCCTCCAAATTTAACCCTTTAATTAACCCTTTAATAGGGACACTTATAGCAACACAATACCCTCCAACCATTACCCCTTTAATAGGGACACTATAAACCAACCCTCCAAATTTACCCCTTTAATAGGGGCACTTATAGAACACATACCCTCCAACTTCCCTTTAATAGACAAATTATAGAACACATACCCTCCAACATTACCCCTTTAATAGGACACTTAAAGAACACGTACCCTCCAACATTACCCACTTTAATAGGGACACTTATGAAACACATCCCCTCCACATTACCCTTTAATAGGAACAATTTATAGAAACACATACCCTCCAACATTACCCACCCCTTTAATAGGGACACTTAGAGAACACGTACCCTCCAACATTACCCCCTTTTTATAGGACACTTAAGTACCCATCCCTCCAACATTCCCCTTTAATAGGAACAAATTATAGAAACACATACCCTCCAACATTACCCCTTTAATAGGGACACTGAGAGAAAACCCTACCCTCCAAACATTACCCCCTTTAATAGGACACTTATCGAAACACATACCCTCCAATTACCCTTTAATAGGGACACTTTAGTAACACATTCCCTCCAACATTCCCTTATAGGAATACTATAGAAAAACATACACTCCACATTACCACACCCTTTAATAGGACACTTATAGAACCCATACCCTCCACATTACCCTTTATAGGACACTTAGAAAACAATACCCTCCAACATTCCCCCTTTAATAGGGACACTATAGAAACACATACCCGCCAACATTACCCCCCCTTTAATAGGACACTTACGAGAACACATACCCTTCGACATCACCCCTTAATAGGGGACACTTATAGAACACATACCCTCCAACCATTCCCCTTTAATGGCCACTTATAGTAACACATACCCTCCAACATTATACCTTTAATAGGGACACTTATAGTACACTCCCTCCAACATTCCTTTTAATAGGGGACACTTATAACACATACCCTCCAACATTCCCCTTCCCTTTAATAGGACACTATATAGAAACACATACCTCCAACATTCCCCCTTTAATAGGGACACTATAGAAACACTACCCTCCAACATTCCCCCTTTAATAGGGACACTTAGAAAACACATACCCTCCAACATCCCCCTTTAATGGGACACTTATAGAAACACATACCCTCCACATTCCCCCTTTAATAGGGACACTTACAGAAACACATACCCTTCAACATTCCACCCTTTAATAGGGGCACTTATAAACAACATTACCCTCCAACATTCCCCCTTTAATAGGGACACTTATAGAACACCATACCCTCCAACTATAACCTTTAATAGGACCACTTATAGTAAACACATACCTCCAACATTCCTCTTTATATAGGGACACTTCTAGAAACACATACCCTCCAACTTCCCCCTTTAATAGGGACACTTATAGAACACATAATCCTCCAACATTACCCTTTTAATAGGGACACTTATAGAAACACATACCCTCCAACATTACCCCTTTAATAGGGACACTTATAGATACACATACCCTCCAACATTACCCCTTTAATAGGGACACTTATAGAAAACACATACCCTCCAACATTACCCCTTTAATAGACACTTATAGATACACATACCCTCCAAATTTTCCCTTTAATAGGGACACTTATAGCAACACATACCCTCCAACATTACCCCTTTAATAGGGACACTTATAGATACACATACCCTCCAAATTTACCCTCTAATAGGGACACTTATAGAAACACATACCCCCAACATTCCCCTTTAATAGGAACAAATTATAGAAACACATACCCTCCAACATTACCCCTTTAATAGGGACACTTAGAAAACCCTACCCTCCAACATTACCCCTTTAATAGGGACACTTATAGTAACACATACCCTCCAACATTACCCTTTAATAGAACAAATTATAGAAACACATACCTCCAACATTACCCCTTAATAGGGACACTTAGAAAACCCACCCTCCAACATTACCCTTTAATAAGGACACTTATAGTAACACAATACCCTCCAAACTTACCCCTTAATAGGAACAAATTATAGAAACACATACCCTCCAACATTACCCCTTTAATAGGGACACTTAGAAACCCGTACCCTCCAACATTACCCCTTTAATAAGGAACACTTATAGAAACACATACCCTCCAAATTTACCCTTTAATAGGGACACTTATAGTAACACATTCCCTGCAACATTCCCTTTAATAGGAATACTTATAGAAAAACAAACTCCAACATTACCCCACTTTAATAGGGACACTTAAGAAACCCACCCCCAAAATTCCCCTTTAATAGGGACACTTATAGAAACACATACCATCCCACTTACCCCTTTAATGGGACACTTATAGAAACACATACCTCCAACATTACCCTTTAATAGAGAAACTATAGAAACACATACCCTCCACATTCCCCCTTTAATAGGGACACTTATAGAACACATACCCTCCACATTTCCCCCTAATAGGGACACTTATAGAAACCATACCCTCCACCATTACCCTTTAATAGGGAACTTATAGAAACACTACCACCTCAACATTACCCCCTTTATAGGGACACTTATAGAAACACACACCCTCAACATTCCCCTTTAATGGGACACTTATAGAACACTACCCTCCAACATTCACCCCTTTATAGGGACACTATAGAAACACATACCCTACTCACACATTCCCCCTTAATAGGACACTTATAGAAACCCATACCTCTAACATTCCCCCTTTAATGGGACACTTATAGAAACACATACCTCCAACATTCCCCCCCTTTATGTGGTGAACACTTAATACTGTTAGACACATACCCTCCAACATTCCCCTTTAATAGGGACACTTATAGAAACCACACCCCACTCCCCCTTTAATAGGGACACTTATAGAATCCCATACCCTCCAACATTCCCCCTTAATAGGGACACTTATAGAATCACATACCCTCCAACATTCCCCCTTCAATAGGGACACTTATAGAAACACATACCCTCTAACATTCCCACTTTATTAGGGACACTTATAGAAGCACATACCCTCCAACATTCCCCCTTTAAAGGGACACTTATGAAAACACATACCCTCCAACATTACCCCTTTAATAGGGGCACTTATGAAACATACCCTCCAACATTACCCTTTAATAGGGGCACTTATAGAATCACATACCCTCCAACATTCCCCCTTTAATAGGGACACTTATAGAAACACATACCCTCCACACATTCCCCCTTTAATAGGGACACTTATAGAAACAATTACCCTCCAACATTCCCACTTTAATAGGGACACTTATAGAAACACATACTCCTCTCCAACATTCCCCCTTTAATAGGGCACCTTATAGAAACACATACCCTCCAACATTCCCCCTTTAATAGGGACACTTATAGAAACAACCTACCCTCCACATTCCCCCTTTAATAGGGCACTTATAGAATACCCATACCTCCAACATTCCCCTTTAATAATTACACTTATAGAAACACATACCCCCAACATCCCACTTTAATAGGGACACTTATAGAACACATCCCTCCAACTTCCCTCCCCCTTTATAGGGACACTTATGGAACACATACCTTCCAACTTCCCCCTTTAATAGGGACACTTAATAGAACCATAACCCTCCAACTTACCCCCTTTAATAGGGACACTTAGAGAAACCCGTACCCTCCAAAATTCCCCTTTAATAGGGACACTTATAGTACACAATACCCTCCAACATTACCCCTTTAATAGGAAACATTATAGAAACACATACCCTCCACATTACCCCTTTAATAGGGACACTTAGAGAAACCCTACCCTCCACATTACCCCTTTATAAGGACACTTATAAACACATACCCCCAACATTCCCCCCTTTAATAGGAACATTATAAGACACATACCCTCCAACATTACCCCTTTAATAGGGACACTTAAGAAACCCTACCCCCAACATTCCCCTTTAATAGGGACACTTATAGAAACACCATACCCTCCAACATTACCCCTTTAATAGGGACACTTATAGAACACATACCCTCCAACATTCCCTTTAATAGGATACTTATAGAAAAACATACACTCCAACATTACCCCTTAATAGGGACACTTATAGAAACCATACCCTCCAACATTCCCCCTTTATAGGGACACTTATAGAAACACATCCCCCCAACATTACCCCTTTAATGGGGACACTTAGAAAACAATCCCCTCAACATACTCCTTTAATAGAACACTTATAGAAACACATACCCTCCACATCCCCTTTATAAGGACACTTATAAAACACATACCCCCAACATTACCCTTTAATAGGGACACTTATAGAAACATACCCTCCAACATACCCCTTTAATAAGACACTTATAGACACATCCCCTCCAACATTACCCCTTTAATGGGACACTTATAGAAACACATACCCTCCACTTCCCCTTATACACTATAGAACACTACCCTCCAAATACCCTTTATGGGACACTTATAGAAACACATACCCTCCAACATTCCCCCTTTAATAGGGACACTTATAGAAACCATACCCTCCAACATTCCCCCTTTAATAGGAACAAATTATAGAAACACATACCCTCCAACATTCCCCCTTTAATAGGACACTTATAGATACACATACCCTCCAACATTACCCCTTTAATAGGGACACTTACAGAAACACATACCCTTCAACATTACCCCTTTAATAGGGGCACTTATAGAAACACATACCCTCCGACATTCCCCCTTTAATAGGGACACTTATAGAAACACATACCCTCCAACATTCCCCTTTAATAGGGACACTTATAGAAACCCATACCCTCCAACATTACCCCTTTAATAGGACACTTATAGAAACACATACCCTCCAACATTACCCCTTTAATAGGGACACTTATAGAAACACATACCCTCCAACATTACCCCTTTAATAGGACACTTATAGAAACACATACCCTCCAACATTACCACCCTTTAATAGGGACACTTTATAACACATACCCTCCACTTCCCCCTTTAATAGGGACACTTTAGACACATACCCTCCAACATTCCCCCTTTAATAGGGACACTTATAGAACACATACCCTCCAACATTCCCCCTTTAATAGGGACACTTATAGAAACACATACCCTCCAACTCTCCCCTTTAATAGGGACACTTACAGAACACATCCCCTTCAACATTACCCCTTTATAGGGGCACATTATAGTAACACTACCCTCCAACTTCCCTCTTAATAGGGACACTTATAGAAACACATACCCTCCAACATTCCCCTTTAATAGGGACACTTATAGAAACACATACCCTCCAACATTACCCTTTTAATAGGGACACTTATAGAAACACATACCCTCCAACATTACCCCTTTAATAGGGACACTTATAGAACCTACCCTCCAACATTACCCCTTTAATAGGGACCTTATAGAAACACATCCCTCCAACATTACCCCTTAAAATAGGGACACTTATAGATCACATACCCTCCAAATTACCCTTTAATAGGGACACTTATAAAACACATACCACCCTCCAACATTACCCCTTTAATAGGGACTTAATAGATACACATCACCCTCCAACATTACCCTTTAATAGGGACACTTATAGCAAAACACATACCCTCCCAACATTTACCCTTTAATAGGGACACTTATAGATACACATCCCTCTCAAAATTTACCCTTTATAGGGACACTTATAGAAACACATACCCCTCCACTTCCCCTCTAATAGGGACACTTAGAGAAACCCTACCCTCCCACATACCCCTTTAATAGGGACACTTTATAGACACATACCCTCCAACTTCCCCCCTTTAATAGGAACATTATAGAAACACACATACCCTCCACATTACCCCCTTTAATAGGGACACTTAGAAACACATACCCTCCAAACATTACTTACCCTTTAATAGGACACTTATAGAACACATACCCTCCACATTCCCCCTTTAATAGGGACACTTATATAAACACATTACCCTCCAACATTACCCCTTTAATAGGACACTTATGAACCACATACCTCCAACATACCCCTTTAATAGGAACTTATAGAACACATACCCTCCAACATTCCCCCTTTAATAGGGACACTTATAGAAACACATACCCTCCAACATTCCCCCTTTAATAGGGACACTTATAGAAACAATACCCTCCACATTCCCCCTTTATAGGGACACTTAGAAACACATACCCTCTAACATTCCCCCTTTAATAAGACACTTATAAAACAACATACCCTCCAACATTCCCCCTTTAATGGACACTTATAGAACCATACCCTCCAACATTCCCCCTTTAATAGGGACACTTATAGAATCCCATAACCCTCCAACATTCCCCCTTTAATAGGGACACTTATAGAATCACATACCCTCCAACATTCCCCCTTTAATAGGGACACTTATAGAAACACATACCCTCTAACATTCCCACTTTAATAGGGACACTTATAGAACACATACCCTCCAACATTCCCCCCTTTAATAGGACACTTAAGAACACCATACCCTCCAACATTACCCCTTTATAGGGGACACTTATAGAACACATACCCTCCAACATTCCCCCTTATAGGGTACACTTATAGACCACATACCCCTCCAACATTCCCCCTTTAATAGGGACACTTAATGAAACACATACCCTCCAACATTCCCCCTTTAATAGGGACACTTATAGAAACAATACCCTCCAACATCCCCTTTAATAGGGACACTTATAGAAACACATACCCTCCAACATTCCCCCTTTAATAGGACACTTATAGAACACATACCCTCCAACATTCCCACCCTTTAATAGGGACACTTATAGAAACCACAATACCCTCCAACTTCCCTTTAATAGGGACCACTTATAGAACACATACCCTCCAACATTCCCCCTTTAATAACACTTATAAACACATACCTCCAACATTCCCCCTTTAATAGGGAACTTTAGAAACACATACCCTCCAACATACCTCCCCCTTTAATAGGGACACTAGAAAAACATACCCTCCAACATTCCCCTTTAATAGGGACCTTATAGAAACACATACCCTCCAACATTCCCCCTTTAATAGGGACACTTAGAAACACTACCCTCCCACATTCCCCTTTAATAGGGACACTTATAGACACACCATACCCTCCAACATTCCCCTTTATAGACACTTATAGAACACATACCCTCACAACATTCCCCCTTTAATAGGGACACTTATAGAAACACGTACCCCTCCAACATTACCCCCCTTTAATAGGACACTTATAGAAACACATACCCTCCAATTACCCCTTTAATAGGAACAATTATAGAAACACATACCCTCCAACATTCCTTTAATAGGACACTTAAGAAACCCTACCTCCAACATTCCCCCTTTAATAGGACACTTATAGAAACACATACCCTCCAATTAACCCTTTAATAGGGACACTTATAGCACATTCCCTCCAACATTCCCTTTAATAGGACACTTATAGAAACACATACCTCCAACATTCCCCCTTTAATGGGACACTTAAGAAACCTACCCTCCAAATCCCTTTAATAGGACACTTATAGAAACACATACCCTCCAACATTCCCCCCTTTAATGGACACTTAGAAACCATACCCTCCAACATTCCCCTTTAAATAGAGACCACTTATAGAAACACATACCCTCACATTCCCCCTTTAATAGGACACTTAGAACACATACCCTCCAACATTACCCTTTAATAGGGACACTTATAGAACACATACCCTCCAACATTCCCCTTTAATGAGGACACTTATAGAACACATACCCTCCAACATTCCCCCTTTAATAGGGACCACTTATAGAAACACATACCCCCACCTTCCCCCTTTATAGACCTTATAGACAACACATACCCTCCAACATTCCCCCTTTAATAGGACACTTATAGAAACACATACCCTCCAACATTCCCCCCTTTAATAGGGACACTTCAAAAAACACATACCCTCCACATCCCCCCTTTAATAGGGACCACTTAAGAAACACATACCCTCAACATTCCCCTTTAATAGGGGACACTTATAGAACACATACCCTCCAACATTCCCCTTTAATAGGGACACTTATAGTAAACACATCCCTCCAACATTTCCTTTAATAGGGACACTTATAGAACACCAATACTCCTCCAACATTCCCCCTTTAATAGGGAACACTCTGAACACACTCCCTCCAACACATTCCCCTTTAATAGGGACACTTAAGGAAACACATACCCTCCAACTTCCCTTTTAAAGGGACACTTATAAAACACATACACCCCTCCAACATTCCCCCATTTAATAGGGACACTTATAGAAACACATACCCTCCACACTTACCCCCCTTTAATATGGGACCTTATAGAAAAACCACATCCCCTCCAACATTCCCCCTTTAATAGGAACACTTATAGAAACATACCCTCCAACATTCCCCTTAATAGGGGACCTTATAGAAACACATACCCTCCAACATTCCAACCTTCCCCTTTAATAGGGACACTTATTAGACACATACCTCCAACATTTCCCCCTTTAATAGGGACACTTATAGCACTACATACACATACCCTCCAACATTCCCCCTTTAATAGGACACTTATAGAACACATACCCTCCAACATTTCCCTTTAATAGGGACACTTTAGAAACACATACCCTCCAACATTCCCCCTTTAATAGGGACCTTATAGAAACCCTACCCTCCAACATCCCCCTTTAATAGGACACTTATAGACACATACCCTCCAAATTCCCCCTTTAATAGTTACACTTATAGAACACATAACCCTCCACATTCCCCCCCTTTAATAGGACACTTATAGAAACCATACCCTTCCAACTTACCCCTTTAATAGGACACTTATAGTAAACACATACCTCCAACATTACCCCTTTATTGAACACTTATAGAAACACATACCTCCAACATTACCACCCTTTAATAGGGGCACTTATAGAAACCATCCCCTCGAACATTCCCCTTTAATAAGGGACACTTATAGAAACACATACCCACCAAATTCCCCCTTTAATAGGGACACTTATAGACACATACCCTCCAACATTCCCTTTAATAGGACAACTATAGAAACACATACCTCCAATTCCCTTTAATGGGACACTTAAAACCTACCCTCCAAATTCCCTTTAATAGGGACACTTATAGAAACACGCATACCCTCCAACATTCCCCTTTAATGGGGAACTTAAGAAACACTACCCCTCCATTACTCCTTTAATTAGGACAACTTATAGAAACCATACCCTCCACATTCCCCCTTTAATAGGGACACTTTATCGAAACACATACCCTCCAACATTCCCCTTTAATGGGACACTATAGAAACCATCCCTCCCATACCCCCCTTTAATGGGACACTTATAGAAACACATACCCTCCAACATTCCCCCTTTAATAGGGAACCTTCTAGAAACACCTACCCTCCAACATTCCCCCTTTAATGGACACTTAAATGACACATTACCCTCCAACATTCCCCCTTTAATGGGCAACTTATAGAATCCATACCCTCGAACATTCCCCTTTAATTAGGGACCATTATAGAACATACCCTCTAACATTCTCCCCTTTAATAGGACCACTTATAGAAACACATACCCTCCAACTTCCCGCTTTATAGGGACACTTTAGAAATCACATAACCCTCCACCTTCCCACTTTAATAGGGACACTAAGAAAACCTACCTCTCCAACATTCCCCCTTTAATAGGGACACTTATAGAACCAAATCCCCCAACATTCCCCCTTTAAGGGACACTTATAGAATCAACACATCCCATCCCAACATTCCCCCTTAATAGGGACACTTATAAACACAATACCCTCAAAACATTCCACTTTATAGGGACACTTATAGAACACCATTACCACATTCCCCCTTTACTCTTAAGACCATACCCCCAATTTCAGTTATCGGGACACTTAGTAAAGCACTACCCTCCAACATTACCCCTTTAATGGGGACACTTATAGATACCATACTCTCCAACATTCCCCCTTATAATAGGGACACTTATGAATACCACTACCCTCCACATTTCCCCCTTATATAGGGACACTTATAGACACATACCTCCAACTTCCCCCCCTTTAATAGGGACCACTTATAATAAGCACATACCCTCCACATTCCCATTGAATAGGGACACTTAAGAACCCACAACCCCAACCATTCCCTTTAATTGGACAAACTTTATAGAAACACATACCCTCCAACATTCCCCCCCTTTAAGACATTATAGAACCACTGCGACATCCTATATTGACCTTATAGAAACACAGTACCCCCAACATTCCCACTTTAATAGGGACACTTATAGATCCAACATATACCCTCCAACCATTCCCCCCCTTTACTAGAGCTTAGTATAGAACCAATACCACGCAACATTACCCACTTTAATATGGACACTTATGAAGAACATGCCCTCCAACATTCCCCCTTTAATAGGGACAACTTATAAACACATACCCGCAAACATCCCACCTTATTAGGGACACTTATAGAAACACTACCCTCCAACATCCCCCTTTAAAAGGACACTTATAGAAACCATAACCCTCCACCATTCCCCTTTAATAGGGAAACTTATTGAACACATACCCTCCAACATTCCCCCTTTAATAGGGACACTTGTATGAAACCCATACCTCCAACATTACCCCTTTAAATAGGGACACTGTATAGAATCCATACCCTCCAACATTCCCCCTTTAATAGGGCACTTATAGAACCACATACCCTCCACCATCCCTTTCATAGGAGCAACTTTAGAACAACACATACCCTCACATTCCCACCTTTAATAGGGACACACTTATGAAGCACATACCCTCCAACATTCACCCGTTAATAGGGGCCAACTATTAAACACATAACCCTCCAACATTACCCTTTAATAGTGGCACTTATAGAATCCCTTACCCCAACTGTCCCCTTTAATAGGTCACTTATAGAAACACATACCCTCCAACCTTCCCTCCAGCTTTAATAGGGACACTTAAGAAACACATACCCTCCAACCATTCCCCCTTTAATAATAGGACACTTAAGAAATGCCTACCCTCCAACCTTCCCCTTTAATAGGGGGACCACTTATAGAAACACATAACTCCTCCAATATGTACCCCTTTAATAGGGAGATTATAGAGAACACATACCCTCCCAACTTCCCCCTTTAATAGGACACTTATAAGAACACACCACCTTCCCGTAATAGGACCAATAAACCTCCACCCAACATTCCCATTTAATGAGGACACTTATGAACCCATAAACCCCATCCAACTTCCTCCCTTTATAAACACTTAAGACCTACCTACCATCACCCAGCTAAGACACATACCCTCCAACATTCCTCCCCCTTTAATAGGGACATTATATGAACCATACCCTCCAAACATTCCCCCTTTAATAAGGGACACTTCAGAAACACATAACCCTCCAACATTCCCCCTTTAACTCAGGGACACTTATAGAAAACACAATCCCTCCAACATTTCCCCTACATTTCATAGGGACACTTAAGAACCCATACCCGCCACATTCCCCCCTTTATCTGGGACACTTAGTGAACACATACCCTCCACACTTACCCCTTTAAAGGGCACACTTAGATAACAACATACCCTCCACACTTACCCCCTTTTTTTTCCCCTAATAGGGAACCGTAAGAAACCCTAACACCTCCAACATTCCCCCTTTAATAAGGGACACTTATCTAAACCATACCCTCCAACATTACCCACTTTAATGAGACAAACTATAGGAAACAACATACCCTCCAACAATCCCCTTTAATAGGGACACTTATAGAACACCGACCCCTTCCCCTATAGGCATTACCCATACCCTCTAACTTACCCTAATAGACACTTATAGAAACATCCCTCCAACATTACAACCCTTTAATTGGACGACTTATAGTAACCACATAACCCCCAACATTCCCCTTTAATAGGGAACTTATAGAAAACATACCCTCCACACATTCCCCACTCTTAATAAGGGACACTTAGAAAACCGTACCTCCGAAATTCCCCCTTTTACAGAGGACACTTTATAAGAACAGCATCAACCCTCCAACATACCCCTTAATAGGGACCACTTTAGAAACACATACCCTCCAACTCACCCTTTAATAGGACACTTATAGAAACACTACCACTCCGACATTCCCCCTTTAATAAGGTACACTTATAGAACACATACCTCCCAAACTTACCCCTTTAATAGGGACACTTATACCGAAACCATACCCTCCAACATTACCACCCTTTAATAGACACTTATAGACACATATGCCCTCCAACATACCCCTACCCTTTAATAGGGACACTTATGAAACACAACCCTCCAACATTCCCTCGTTAATAAGCACACTTATAGAAACCCATACCCTCCAACATTCCCCTTTAAATAGGGACTTATAGAAATCACATACCCTCCCATGTCCCCCTTTAATAAGGGTATCACAATAAAAACACATACCTCACAACTTCCCCCTTTAATAGGGAACACTTTAGAACACATACCCTTCCAAATTCCCCCTTTAAATAGGGACACTTATAGAAAACACATCCCTCCAACATACCCCCCTTTAAAGGCACTTACAGAAACAACCATACCCTCAACCTTCCCACCTTTTATAGTTACACTTATAGAAACACATACACCCACCACATTCCCCCTTTATAGGGACCTTATAGAACAATACCCTCACACCTTCCCCTTTAATAGTACACACTTATAGAAACATTCCCTCCAAGCATTCCACCCCTTTAATAGGGAAGACACTTATAGAACACATACCCTCTCAACATCCCCCTTTAATAGGGAACCTTACCGAAACAATACCCTCCAACATGCTTACACCCCCTTTAATAGAGGACACTTATAATCAACACTACCCTCCAACCATTGTCCCCCTTTATATGGACACTTATAGAAACCACTACCCTCCAACATTCCCCCTTTAATGAGACACTTATAGAAAACCATACCTCCAACATGTCCCACCTTTAAGGGACACCTTATAGAAACACATACCCTCCAAACATTCCCCCTTTCATAGTCGTACCTTTATAGAAACACAATACCCTCACATTTCCGCCTTTAATGGATAGAACCTATACATCTTTAACTAGTACACTATAGAACACATCCTCCAGTTACCCCCTTTAATAGCACTATAGAACACCATTCCCTCCAACTTCCCTTAATAGGGACACTAAGAAACCATACCCTACCCAACATCCCCTCTTTATAGGCTTCGAAACACTACTAACAATACAACCCTTAGGGACACTTTGCACCCCATACCCTCATCTTAATAGGACACTTCTAGAAACACATACCCTCCACACCTTCCCCTTTATAGGGACACTTTAGAAACACATACCCTCCAACTTACCCCTTTAATAGGGACACTATAGAACACATACCCTCCACACTTCCCCTTTATAGGTTACACTTAGATAACCCAATACCCCCAACATTTCCCCCTTTTAATGAGTGACACTTATAGAAACATACCCTCCACATTCCTCCCTTTAATAGATCGTTAATATAGATCAACACATCCCTCAAACTTCTCCCCCTTTACTAGGGACACTTATGATAAGCCACACATACCCTCTCACATTCCCTTAAAGGACACATTATAGATACACATCACCTCCAAATTCACCCTTTAATATTGAGACACTTATAGTAAACACATACCCTCCAACATTCCCCTCTTAATGGATTACACTTAGTAAAAACCCGAATACCCTCGCAACATCCCCCTTAATAGTACACTTTAGTAATCACATCCCTCCAACATTACCGCTCCCTTTAATAGGAGCAATTATAGAAACACATAACCCCCAACATTCCCCCTTTATATGGAACTTAAGAACATACCCTCCAACATTCTACCTTTAATAGGGACACTTATAGACACACCCATCCCTCCGACAATTCCCCACCTTTAATAGGGACACTTATCGAAACACATACCCCTTCCACATTACCCCGTTTTTTTTTTACCAATATAGGGACACTTATCCGAAACACTACCTCCACATTACCCCTTAAATAGGGGACACTTAATAGAAAACTAACCCTCCAACCTTCCCCCCTTTAATAGGGACACTTATAGAACACATACCCCTCCCAACATTGCCCCCCCTTTAATAGGACCACTTATAGAACAATTAACCCTCTCCACCATTTCCCCCTATAATAATGGAACACTTTATAGAAACAACCATACCCTCAACATCCCCCTATAATAGGACTCTATAGAAACACGACATACCCTCCAACTTCCCACCTTTAATACGGGACACACATTATAGAAAACATACCCTCCCCATTCCCCCTTTAATAGTCGGACACTTTAATCAACCATACCCATCAAAACCAACATTCCCCCTTTATAGAACAACACTTCTAAGAATCAACAATACCCTCCAACATTTCCCCCTTCTAATAGTACACTTATAGAACACATACCCTCTAACATTCCCACTTTAAATAGGGACCCTTATAGAGTCACTACCCTCCAACTTCCCCCTTTAATAACACTTATGAAACCAACATACCCTCAACATACCCTTTAATATAGGGGCCGTATGAATCACATACCTCCAACATTTCCCCTTTAATAGGGACACTTATATAATCACATACCCCCAACATTCCCCCTTTAAGAGTGAAACTTATAAACCACATACCCTCCAACATTCCCCCTTTAAAATAGGGGACCTTATCGAACCAATTAACCTCCAACATCCCCCTTTAATTAGACACTATATAGAACACATACTCGCCAACATTCCCCCTTTAATAGGGACAACTTAATCGAAACCCTACCCTCCAACATTCCCCTTTAATAGGGACACTTATGAACACATCCCTTCCAACAATTCCACTTTACTAGGGACCAACTTAATAGAATCCATACCCTCCAACATTCCCCCTTTAATAATTACACTTATAAAAACACATAAATAATCATAATATACAAATAATAATAAATATAATAAAATTATCAAATTAAAAAATCTACATAAAAAGAAAATATCACTAATAACTAACTCATAATTAAATAAATAAACAATTCTAATAATACATCATAATAAAGTAACATATATTAAATAAAAAATATAATCTTTAAATAAAAATATAATATAAATAGAAATCATTAAAAATAAAAAAATAAATAAAATCAATAAATAATAATGATAAAAAATATAATATATACAATACCATAAAATACTAATAAATGCTATAAAATAACATAAAAATAAAATACATAATAAATTATTAAAAGATAAATATCATTGATACAATAAATAAACATTACATAAAAACATAATACCATATAAAAATGATAACACATATGACAACAATTAATAGATAGATACCAGATAAAAAATATAAAAAAAATAAACATAATCAAAAACTTAAAAAAAAAAAAATAAAAATAAACATCATACATAAAATATAAATAATATTTTACCCTCCCACAACATTCCCACTTTAATAGGGACATTATAAAGGCCCCCCACAACCCTCCAACATTTCCCCTCCACCTTTAATGGGGACCACTTGATTGGAAACCATACCTTCCCAAACATTCCCCCTTTAATAGGGAACATTATAGAACCCATACCCTCCAACATTACCCTTTAATAGGGACACTTAAGAAACCCGTCCCTCCAACATTACCCCTTTAAATAGGGACACTTATAGTACACATACCCTCCAACTTACCCCTTAATATAGAACAAATTATAGAAAACATACCCTCCAACATTACCACCGACCCACCCCTAATAGGGACACTTAGATAACCCGTAACCCTCCAACTTTACCCCTTAATAAGGACCTTATCTAAACCATACCTCTCCCCCATTACCCCTTTACTATGAACAAATTATAGAAACACATACCCTCCAACATTACCCCTTTAATAAGGGACACTTAGAAACACCCTTACACCCTCCAACTACCCCCGTTATTAGGACACTTAAGAAACACACCCTCCAAATACCCCTTTATGGGAACACTAAGAACCATCCCTCCAACATTACCCCTTTAATATGGAGCACTTATAGAAACACATACCTCCACCTTACCACCCTTTAATAGGGACCTTAGAGAAACCCGTACCCTCCACATTACCCCTTTTTTAATAGGGACACTTATACACCACCTACCCTCCAACATTACCACCTTAATAGACTTATCACCTCCCATTTTAATGGACACTTAGGATAGCACACAATACCCTCCAACATTCTACTCCTCCTTAATAGAGACACTTTAGAACACATAACCCTGCCACAATTCCCCCTTTAATAAGGACACTTATAGAAACACACCCTCCAACATTACACCCCTTTAATAGGGACACTTATAAAACACATACCCGTCCAACTTACCCCTTTAATATAGGACACTTATAGAAGCACATACCCCAACATTCCCCTTTCAAGGGACACTTATAGAAACACCATACCCTCCAACTATTCCCCTTTAAATAGGGACACTATAGACACACAACCCTCCATCAACATGACCATCGTCCACCCTTTAATAGGGACACTTATAGAACACACATACCCGCCCCACATTCCGGGCTTACTAGGGAGCGCTCTTTCTGAGAAACACATACCTCCAACCTTCCCCCAACACTTTTTTAATAGGGAACCTTAAGAAAACACATACCCTTCAACATTACCCCTTTAATAGGGGCACTTATAGTAACACATACCCTCCAACATTCCTCCTTTAATAAGGACACTTATAGTAACACATACCCTCCAACATTATACCTTTAATAGGGACACGTAATGTAAACACATACCCTCCACATTCCTCTTTAATTAGGGACCTTCTAGAAACACCTACCCTCCAACATCCCCCTTTAATAGGACACTTATATAAACCATAGCCCCACACATTACCCTTTTTCATAGGGACACTTAATAAACAGCATACCCTCCAACTTACCCCTTTAATGGGACACTTATAGATACCATACCTCCACATTACCCCTTAATAGGGACACTTATAGAAACAATACCCTCAACACAATTACCACCCCTTTATAGGGACAAAACTTTAGATCACCTCACCCTCCAAATTTACCCTTAATAGGGACCACTTAAGAAACAACACATACCCTCCACATACCCCTTTAAGAGGACAGTATATAGATACACATACCCTCCAATTTACCTTAATAGGGACACTTTAGAACAAACACATACCTCACATTACCCTTTAATAGGGACACTTATAGATACACATACCCTCCAAATTACCCTTTAATAGGGACACTTATAGAAACACATACCCTCCAACATTCCCCTTTAATAGGGACACTTAGAGAAACCCGTACCCTCCAACATTACCCCTTTAATAGGGACACTTATAGTAACACATACCCTCCAACATTACCCCTTTAATATGAAACAATTATAGAAACACATAACCCTCCAACCATTACCCCTTTAATAGGACACTTAGAGAAACCCGTACCCTCCAACTTATCCCCTTTATAAGGACACTTATAGTCACATACCCTCCACCATTTAACCCCTTTAATAGGAACAAATTTATATAAACACATACCTCACATTACCTCCCCCTTTAATAGGGCCTTAGAGAAACCACTACCCTCCAAACATTACCCCTTTCATAGGACACTTATAGAACACATCAGCCCTCAACATTACCCTTAATAGGGGGACCACTTATAGAAACCAGATCCTCCAACATTCCCCCTTTAATAGGGATACTTTTCTAGACAACCATACCACTCACACATTACCCTTTAATGAGGGACACTTGAGAGAAACCCGTACCCTCACAACATTCCCCCTTATAGGACAACTTTAGACAACATATCCCTCCAACTTCACCCTTTAATGGGGACTGCTTAGAAACCAATACCCCAAACATTACTCACTCTTTAATAGGGAACTATAGAAACATACCCTCCGACATTCCCCTTTAATAGGGACACCTTATACGAAACACTACCCTCCAACATATCCCCCATTGAATCTGGGGACACTTATAGGAAACCATCCCTCCAACTTCACCCTAATAGGGATACTACTATATAGAACCATACCCTCCACATTCCACCCTAATAGGGACCCTTATAGAAATACATACCCCCACATTCCCCCTTAATGAGGGACACTTATAGAAAACCAATACCTCCAACTTCCCCCTTTAATAGGTGACCACTTATAGCAACCAACCCCTCACATTAACCCCCGTTAATAGATGGACACTATGAAAAACCCATAACCTCCCTAACTTTACCCCTTTAATAGGGACATTATAGACAACCATTACCCTCCAAACTTCCCCCTTTAATTAGGGAACATAAAGATAACACATACCTCCAACATTCCCTCCCTTAATAGGGACCACTTTAGAAACACATACCCTCACAACTAGTCCCTGTAATAGGGACACTTATGAACTCAATACCTCCAACATTACCCCCCCTTCAATAGGGACACTGTATAGAAATCACATACCACTCCACCATTCCCCTTTCAATAGGACATTATAGAAACCACATTACCTCTCACATTCCACCCTTTAATAGGACACTGGGGGGGGGGGGATATAGAAAGAACCACATACACCTCGTCACACAGTACTTACCAGGCGCACTAGCAAAAGGACACCATACCAAAACCCACTTTAATAGGGACACCTTATTGAACACATCACCCTCCAACATTCTAGCCCTTTATGTGGGACACTTATAGAACACATACCTCCAACATATTCCCCTTTATAGGGGACACTATAGACCAATACCCTACCTCCAACATCCCCTTTAATAGGACACTTACCTAAACACATACCCTCCAACATTCCCCCTTTAATAGGGCCACTTTAATAGAAACACATACCCTCCAACATTCCCCTTTAATATGGGACAACTTATAGAAACCATACCATCCACCCTTCCCCCTTTAATAGGGACACTTATAGAAACACATACCCTCTCAACATTCCCCCCCCTTTAATAGGGACACTTATAGCAACACATCCCTCCAACATTCCCCTTTAATAGGAACTTATAGAATCCATACCCCCAACATTACCCCTTTAAATAATACACTATAGAAAACACTACCCTCCAACTACCCCTTTATAGGGACACTTATAGAACACATACCCTCCAACCTTCCCTTTTAATAGGGACACTTATAGAACACATACCCTCTCCAACTTATCCCCCTTTAATAGGGACCACTTATAGAACACATACCCTCCACATCCCTTTAATAGGGACACTTTAGAAACACATACCCTCCACATTCCCCTTTAATAGGGAACCTTATAGAAGCACATACCCTCCAACATTCCCCTTTAATAGGGACACTTATAGAACACATACCTCCAACCTTACCCTTATATAGGGACACTTATAGAAACACTACCTCCAATTCCCCTTTAATAGGACAACTTATAACCATACCCTCAACATTCCCCCTTTATGGGAACTATAAAACATACCCCAAATTCATTTTAATAGGGACACTTATAGAAACACATACCCTCCAACATTACCCTTTAATAGAGACACTTATAGAAACACATACCCTACAACATTACCCCCTTTAATGGGACACTTATAGAAACACATCCCCATCCAACATTCCCCTCCCTTTATAGGGACACATTTAGAAACACTAACCTCAAATCCCCTTTAATAGGACACTTATAAAACACATACCCTCCAACATTCCCCCTTTAATAGGGACACTTATGAAAACACATACCCTCCAACATTCCCCTTTAATAGGGACACTTATAGAAACACATACCCTCCAACATTCCCCCTTTAATAGGGACACTTATAGAATCACATACCCTCCAACATTCCCCCTTTAATAGGGACACCTTAATAGAACACATACCCCCAACATTCCCCCTTAATAGGGACACTTATGAAACCATACCCCCTACCATTCCCTTTTAATAGGAACACTTATAGAAACATCACATACCCCTACCACCATTACCTCCCCCTTAATAGGACACTTGAAAACACATACCCTCCAACATTCCCCTTAATAGGGACACTTATAGACATACCCTCCCACATTCCCCCTTTAATAGGACACTTATAGAAACACTACCCTCCAACATTCCCCCTTTAATAGGGACAACTATAGAAACACATACCCTCCAACATCCCCTTTAATAGGGACACTTATAGAAACACACTACCCTCAACAACCCCTTTAGGGGACACTTATAGAAACACATACCCTTCCAACTTCCCCCTTTAATAGGGCAACTTATAGAAACATACCCTCCAACATTCCCCCTTTAATAGGGAAACTTATAGAAACACATACCCCACCATCCCCCCCTTTAATAGGAGACACTTATAGAACACATACCCTCCAACCGTCCCCTTTAATAGGGACAACTTATAGAAACACATACCCTCCCAACATCCTCCCCCTTATTAGTGGACACTTATAGAAACCATACCCTCCAACATTCCCCTTAATAGTGGACAACTTATAGAAACACATACCCTCCAACATTACCCCTTTAATAGGGACACTTTATAACACATACCTCCAACATTCCCCCTTAATAGGAACTTATAGAAACCATACCCCTCCAATTCCCCTTTACATAAGGACACTTATAGAAACACTACCCTCCAACATTCCCCTTTAAGGACAACTTAGTAGAAACACATACCCTCCAACTCCCCTTTAGGGACTTACTATAAACACATACCCTCCAACATTCCCCTCTAATAGGGACACTTAGAGACCACATACCTCCAACATTCCCCTTAATAGGGACAACATTAGAAAACATACCTCCAACATTCCCCCTTTAATGGACACTTATAGAAACACATACCTCAACATTCCCCTTTAATAGGGACACTATAGAACACATACCTCCAACATCCCCTTTAAGGGACACTTATAGAACACATACCCTCCAACATTCCCCTTTAATAGTAGACAATTATAGAAACACATACCCTAACATTACCCCTTAATAGGGACACTTATGAAACACTACCCTACAACACTTCCCACCTTTATAGGGAACACTTATAGAACACATACCCTCCAACATTCCCCCTCTTAATAGGGACACTTATAGACAATACCCTCAACTTCCCACTTACTAGGGACCCTATAGAACACATACCCGCCAATTCCCCCTTTAATAGGACACCTAGAAAACACCACCCTCCAACATTACCCCCTTTAATAGGCACTTAATCAGAAAACATACCCTCCAACATTCCCCTTTAATGAGGACACTGTAGAAACACATCCCCTCCAACATCCCCTTTAATAGGAACACTTATAGAAACACATACCCTCCACATTCCCCCTTTAATAGGGACACTATAGAAACACATACCCTCCAACATTACCACCTTTAATGGACACTTAAGAAACTCATACCCCCAAATTACCCTCTTATATGGATACTTAATAAACACATACCCTCCACATTACCCAACCCTTTAATAGGGACAATTATAGAAACACATACCCTCCAACCTTCCCCCTTTAATAGGGACACTTATAGAATCAAATCCCTCCAACATTCCCCCTTTAATAGGGACACTTATAGACAACACATACCCTCTAACATTCCCCCTTTAATAAGACACTTATAGAAACCATACCCTCTAACATCCCCTTTAGGGACACTTATAGACCACACATAACCCTCCAACTTCCCCCTTTAATGGGACACTTATAGATCACATACCCTCCACATCCCCCTTTAATCGGGACCACTTATAGAACACATAATACCTCCAACTTCCCCCTTTAATAGGGACAACTTATAGAATCACATACCCTCCACATTCCCCCTTTAATAGGGACACTTATAGAATCACTTTAACAACCTCCAACATTCCCCCTTAATAGGGACACTTATAAAAAACATACCCCTAACATTCCCACTTTAATAGGGACACTTATAGAAGCACATACCCTCCAACATTCCCCCTTTAATAGGGACACTTATGAAAAACATACCCTCCAACATTACCCTTTAATAGGGCACTTATAGAATCACATACCCTCCACATTTCCCCTTTAATAGTGGACACTTATAGAAATACACCTACACCTCCAACATTCCCCTTTAATAGGGACACTATGAACACATACCCCACAACATTCCCCCTTAATGGGAACACTTATAAACAAGTTATACCCTCCAACATTCCCTTTAATAGGGACACTTAAGAAACACATACCTCCAACTTCCACCTTAATAGGGACACTTATAGAACACATACCCTCCAACATTCCCCCTTAATAGGGCACTTAAGAAACCCACATACCCTCCAACATTCCCCTTTAATAGGGACACTTAGAAATCCACATACCCTCACAACATTCCCCCTTTAATAGGATACACTTTATAAACCCATACCCTCCACGTCCACTTTAATAGGAGCACTTATAGAACACAACACCCTCCAACATTCCCCCTTTAATAGGGACACTTATATGGAACACACTACCCTCCAACATCCCTTAATAGGGACACTTATAGAAACCATACCTCCAACATTCCCCCTTTATAGGGACACTTATAGAACAATACCCTCACATTCCTCCCCTTAATAGGAACACTTTATCGAAACCACATACCCTCAACATTCCCCCTTTAATAGGACACTTATAGAAACACATCCCTCCAACACTTCCCTTTAATAGGACGAACACTTATAGAAACACTCCCTCCAACATTCCCCCTTTAATAGGGACACTTATAGAACAACATACCCTCCACATTCCCCTTTTAATGGGACACTTATAGAACACATACCCCGCCAACATTCCCTTTATAGGACACTTATGAAAACCATAACCCCAACATCCTCCCTTAATAGGGACAATTATAGAGAACACTACCCTCCAACATTCCCCCTTAATAGGGACAACTTTAGAAAACACATTACCCTACTAACATTTCCCACTTTTAATAGGGACCACTTCAGAGAACACATACCTCCAACATTCCCCCTTTAATAGGGAGCACTTATGCAAGCTAACATACCTCCACATACCCTTAATAGGGCAAACTTTGAGATCACAACACACCGTCCACATTCCCCCACTTTAATAGGGACATTATAGAAACACCACAACCCTCACACCTCCCCTTTAATAGGGACACTTAGTAGAAACTAACCCCCAACATTCCCCCTTATATGGGACACTTAGTAAACATTACCCTCCAACATTTCCCACTTTAATAGGAACAAATTATAGAAACAACATACCTCTCCAACATCCCCTATTAATAGGACACTTCGCGAAGAACCGTATCCCCTCGAAACATGCTCCCTCCCTTAAAAGGGACACTTCTATAGTAACCCCATACCCTCACATTCCCCCTTTAATAGGAACAACTTTAGAAACACAACCCTCCAAACATTCACCCTTTTATAGGGGTATAACTTAGAGAAAACACGATACCCTCCAACATTACCCACGTTAATAGGACACTTATAGAAAACATACCCTCACAAATTTACCTTTAATAGGGACACTTCACCCTCCTAACGAGGGAAACTAAAAAACCATACACTCCAACATACCCCTTTAATAGGTGACACTTAAGCGAAACACTAACCCTCCAAACATCCCCTTTAATAGGGACACTTTAGAGAAACAACTCCCTCCAACATTACCCCTTTAATGAGGCATTTAGATGAACACATACCTCCAACATTACCCCTTTATAATAGAACGAATTATAGAAACACAGACCCTCCGAACATTCACCCGTTAATAAGGACACTTAAGAACAGCACACTCCAACATTACCTTACCCCGTTAATAAGGACACTTAAGAACACATACCCTCCAACATTACCCCTTTAAATAGAGACATTATAGAAAACACATACCCTCCAACATTACCCCTTTAATAGGGAAACTTGAAAACACTACATACCCTTAGGACGATTAACCCAGTACCCTTCCAACACATACCCCCTTAATAGGGACACTTAGAGAAACAAATAACCCTCCAAATTTCACCCTTTAAGGGACACTTTATAGTAACATACCCTCCAAACATCCCCTTAATAGGACATATACTTGATAGAAACACTACACTCCACCATTACCCCTGTATAGGATATACGGACCTTAAGACACACGTACCCTCGCAAAACCCTTAAGGACACTCCTTGCATAGGCACTATAGAATAAACATACCCCTCTAACATTACCCTAAGCGACCAGAACCACTATTCCTATTAGGGACAATTTAGCAGAGAAACACATACCCTCAACAACGTACTCTCCTTTATAGGACATTTATAGATACACATACCCTCCCATTTTACCCCCTTGAACTAGGGCACTTATAGAAACACCATACCCTCCAACAGTACCCCTTTAATAGGGACCAACTTATAGAACAACCCATACCTCCACTTACCCCTTTAATGACACTTAATGAATCGTACCCTCAACATTGACCCCCCTTTCAATAGGGAACTTATCGTAAACACATACCCTCCAACATTCCCCTTCCCCTTAATGGACAATTATATAACAACAACCTCAACTACCCTTAGCAACTAGTCCCCTCCACATTATCCCCTTTTAAAAGGGACAGTCTTATTAGTAAACCATACCCTCAACATTCCACCCTTTAATGGAACATTTTGAAACATTACCCTCCAACCTCCCCCCTTTAATAGGGCCACTTAGCAGACCCTACCCCAACATTCACCCCTTTAAAAGGGCTTATAGTAACACATACCCTCCAATTCCCCCTTTAATCGGACATTATAGTTAAACAACTCCCTCCAACTTATACCCTTTAATAGGAATCTATCTCGAATAACACATACCTCCAAACTTTTCCACCTCACTTTAATAGGGACACTTATCTAGAACCATACCCTCAACATTCCCTCTTTAATATGGCACTTATCAGAAAAACACTAGCCCTCCAACATTCCACCCTTTATAGGGACCAACTTATAGAAACACCATACCCTCCAACTTCCCCTTTAATAGGGACACACAGAAATACTTCGACATGCCCCTTATGCGATATAGTAAACACTACCCTCCAACATTACCCACTTTCATAGGGACACTGTAGTAAGAAACCTCAAAAATATCTTTAATAGCCCTTGAACACATACTACCAAACATCATCTTTAATAGGGACACTTCTATAATCACATACCCCTCCACATTACCCTTAATAGGGACAACTTATAAAACCACATACCCTCCAAACATTCCCCCCCTTAATAGGGACATTATAGATACACTACCTTCCAACATTTACCCCTTTAATGAGGACACTTATAGAACAACACATACCCTCCAACATTTCACCCTTTAATAGGGACACTTATAGAAACACATACCCTCCAATCATTCTCCTTAATAGGGACACTTACTAGAACACATTCCCTCAACATCCCCTCTTAATGGGCCGTATAGTAAACACTACCCTCCAATTACCCCGTTACATAGGCAACACTTATAGTAACCATACCTCTCCAACTTATACCTTACAGTCGGACACAATTATAGAACAACATGACCCTCCAACATTACCTACCATACCCACTTAATAGGGACACTTAAGAAACCCGTCCCTCCACATTCCACCTTAATAGGACACTTTAAAGTAACCACATAGCCTCTCCACATTACCCCTTTAATAGGAACAAATTGATAGAAACACCTACCCGCCAACATTACCCCCCACCCCTTTAATAGGTACACTTAGAAACACTACCCTCCAACATCCACCCTTAATAGGACAATTAGAAACCACATACCTCCAAACTTTCCCTTTAATAGGACAAATATAGAAACACCCCTCCCTCCAACTTTACCCCTTTAATAGTAGCCACTTATAGAAACATACCCTCCAACATTACCTACCTTTAATAGGGACACTTAAGAAACAAACCGTAACCCTCCAAGAATTCCCCCCTTTAATGGGAACTTATGAAACGCATACCCTCCAACATTACCCCTTTAATAGGGACACTTATAGAAACATCACCCTCCAACATTACCCCTTTAATAGGACACTTATAGGAATTCAATACCCTCCAACATTACCCCTTTAATAGGGACACTTATAGATATCCCATACCTCCAACATTACCCCTTTAATAGGGACACTTAGAGAAACACATACCCTCAAACATTCCCCTTAACTAGGGACACTATAGATAACACATACCCTCCAACATTCCCCCCCCTTTAATGGGACACTTATAAATCACATACCTCACATGTACCCTTTAATAGGGAACACTTATAGAAACACACATAATACCCGCCAACATTCCCTTTAATAGGGACTTATAGAAACCATACCTCCAACATTACCCCTTTAATAGGGACACTTATAGAACACATACTCCAACATTCCCCTTAATAGGACACTTAAGAAACACATACCCTCAACATTCCCCTTTAATAGGGACACTTAAGAACACATACCCTCCAACTTACCCTTAATAGGGACACTTATAGAAAACACTACCCTCCAACATTCCCCTTTAATAGGGACACTTATAGAAAACACATACCCTCCAACATTACCCCTTTAATAGGGACACTTATAGAAATCACTACCCTCCAACATTACCCTTTAATAGGGACACTAGAAACACATTCCCCTCCAACATTCCCCTTTAATAGGACACTTATAGAAACACATACCCTCCAACATTACCCCTTTAATATGGGACACTTATAGAAACACATACCTCCAACATTCCCTTTAATAGGGACACTTATAGAAACACATACCCTCCAACATTCCCCCTTTAATAGGGACACTTAGAAACACATCCGCTCCAACATTCCCCTTTATAGGGACACTTATTAGACCCATACCTCCAACATTCCCCCTTTAATAGAATACACTTATGAAACTACACATACCCCCAACATTCCCCTTATAGGGACACTTATAGAAACAATACCCTCCAACATTCCCCTTTAATAGGAGACACTTATGAAACCCATACCTTCCAACTTCCCCTTTAATAGGGACACTATAGAAACACATACCCTCCAACATTCCCCTTTAATGGGGACACTTATAGAAAACACATCCCTCCAACATTCCCCTTAATAGGGACACTTATAGAACACATACCCTCCACACATTCCCCTTTAATAGGACACTTATAGAAACACTACCCTCCAACTTACCCTTTAATAGGGACACTTATAGCCCAACCCTCCAACATACCCTTTAATAAATGGACACTTATGGAAACATACCCCAACATTCCCTTTAATAGGGAACACTTATAGAAAACAAATACCTCCCACATATCCCATTTAATAGGGACACTTATAGAAACACATACCCTCCAACATTCCCCCTTTAATAGAGACACTTATAGAAACATACCCTCACAACATTCCCTTTAATAGGACCACTTATAGAAACACATACCCTCCAACATTCCCCCTTTAAATAGGACACTTACTAGAAAACACTACCCTCCTAACATCCCCTCCTTTATAGTTACACTTATAGAAACACCTACCCCCTCCAACATTCCCCTTTAATAGGGACTTATAGAAATCACATCCCTCCACACGGCGTCCTTTAAATCATATAGAACAATACCCTCAAAAAAGAAAACATTCCCCTTAATAGGGACAACTTAGAGAAACACATACCCTCCAAATTCCCCCTTTAATAGGGACACTTATAGAAACCATACCCTCCAACATTCCCCCTTTAAGGGACACACTTCTCGTAATCACATACCCTCCAACACTTCTCCCCCTTAATAGGACACTTATAGAAACACATTACCCTCCAACATTCCCCCTTTAATAGGGACACCTTATAGAAACACATACCCTCCAACATTCCCCCTTTAATAGGGACATCTTATGAAAACACATACCTCCAACATTCCCCCCTCTTAATAGGAGTACACTTATAGAATACAACATACCCTCCAACATTCCCCTTTAATAGGGACACTTATAGAACACATACCCTCCAACATTCCCCTTTTAATAGGGACACTTATAGAAACACATACCCTCCAACATTACCCTTAATAGGGATCACTTATAGTAAACCATACCCTCCCAAACTTCCCCACTTTAAAGGGACACTTATAAAACACATACCCTCCAACATACCCCTTTAATAGGGACACTTAATGAACACATACCCCCACATCCCTCCCCCTTTAATAGGACAACTTATAGAAAACACATACCCCCAACATACCCTTTAATAGGGAACTTATAGAAACACATCACCCTCCAACATCCCCCTTAATAGGGAACACTTATAGAAACATCCTACCCTCCAACATTCCCCCTTTAATAGGGACACTTATAGAAACACATACCCCCAACTTCCCCCTTTAATAGGGACACCTTATAGAAACACATACCCTCCAACATTCCCCCCTTTAGTAGGACACTTATAAAACACATACCCCCAACATTCCCCTTTAATAGGGAACACTTATAGGAACACAGAAACACACCCTGAAACCATCTCCAACATTCCCTCTTTAATAGGGACACTTATAGAAAACAATACCCTCCACAGTCCCCTTATAGGAACTTATCGAACCATCACCCTCCACATTCCCCTTTAATAGGAACACTTATAGAAACACATACCCTCCAACATTCCCCTTAATGGGACACTTTATAGAACACATACCCTCCAACATTCCCCTTAATAGGGACACTTATAGAAACACATACCCTCACAACATTACCCCCTTTATAGGGACACTTATATAAACACAACCCTCCAACATTCCCCCTTTAATAGGACACTTATAGAAACCATACCCTCCAACATTCCCCTTTATAGGGAAACTTATAGTCAACACATACCCCCAACATTCCCCTTTTATAGGGACACTGTATAGAAACACTACCCTACAACTTCCACCCTTTAATAGGGACACTATAATATACACACTACCCTCCAACTTCCCTCCCCCTTTATAGGGACACTTATAGAAACACACATCCCTCCACATTCCCCCTTCAATAGGGACCCTTATAGAAACACATACCCTCAACATTACCCCTTAATGGGACACTTTCTAGAACAATACCTCAACATCCCCCTTTAATAGGACACTTGAAAACACATACCCTCCAACATTCCCCTTTAATAGGGGGCACTTATAGAAAAACATCTACCCTCCAACATTCCCCTTAATAGGGACACTTATAGTAACAACTACCCTCCAACTTCTCCCCTTAATAGGGACACTTATAGAACAATACCCTCCAACATTACCCTTTAATAGGGGACACTTATAAACACATACCCTCCACATTCCCACTTATAGGGACACTTATAGAACCACCTACTCTCCAACATTCCCCCCTTTAATAGGGACACTTATAGAAACACTACCCTCCAACATTCCCCCCTTTAAAGGGAAACTTAATAGAAACACATACCCTCCAACATTCCCCCTTTAAAGGACACTTAAAAACACTACCTCCACTTCCCCTTTAATAGGGGTACACTTATAGAAGCACATACCCTCCCATTCCCCTTAATCGGGACCAGTATAAAACACAACCTTTCCAACTTTCCCCTTTTAATCAGGGACACTTATAAAACACATATCCTCCAACATCCCCTTATGACAACTTATAGAAACACATACCTCCACATTCCCCCTTTAATAAGGGGCACTTATAGAACCCCCACCACTTAAACCAACTCCCCACATTCCCCCTCTTTAGGGACACCTTATTACGCCAAACACCCATGACCCTCACCACCATTCCCTAATAGACCCTTATAGACCACCTCCACAGTCCCCTGTTAACATGGACACTTCAGAAACACTAAACCCTTCAACATCCCCCTTATAGGTATAGAAACACATACCCTCCAACTTTCCACTTTAATAGGAGACAACCAAGAATACCTCACTCCCCACCTTATGAGACTCAGAAACACATACCCCCAACATTCCCCGTTAAATAGTACACTTATAGAAACAGATACCTCCAATACCCTTTCAAGGAGACATTATCGAAAAACTACCTCAACATACAAAGGGACATAAGAAACACAAAACCCTCCAACAGTTCCCTTTAATAGGAACTTAAATAGAAACATACCCTAAACATGTACCCTTAATAGGGACCTTATAGAAACAAATACCACTCAACATCCTTAATTTGGACAACTTATAAACCATACCCTCCAACATCCCTCCCCCCCCTTAATAGGAAACACTATGTAACAATACCTACCAACTCCCCTTAATAGGGACACTTATAGAAACACTATACCCTCCAACATTCCTTTAACCTAACGACACTAAGAACACATACCCTCCAATCATTTGTCTTTTGACAAACCCTCCCTGACATCTCCCCCTTTAACTAGGACACTATCTAGAGAACAATACCCTCCAACACTCCCCTTAATAGGACACTTCATAGAAATCCATAACCTCCAACATATCCCTTTATAGGGACACTTAGAAACACATTACCCTCCAACATTCCCCTTTAATAGGGACAATTATAGAAACATACCCTCAACACATTCCCCCTTAATAGGGACATTATGAAACACATACCTAAAACTTACCCCTTTATGGGACACTTATGAACACATACCCTCCAACATTACCCCCTTTATAGGGACACTTATAGAAACACATAACCCCCAACATTCCCCTCCCCTTTAATAGGGGAACATTATAGATAACACATACCCTCAACATTCCCCTTTAATAGGGACACTTATAGAAACAACACCCTCCACATTCCCCCTTAATAGAACACTTAGAAACAACATACCCTTCCAAAATTCCCTCCCCCTTAATAGGGACATTATAGAACATACCCTCCAACATTACCCACCTTTAATGGGACCTTATAGAAAACACATCCCTCTAACATTCCCCCTTTAAAATAGGAGAACTTATAGAATAGACTATTCTTCGAACTTACACCTTTAATAGGGACACTTATAGAAACCATACCTCCAACATTCCCCCTTTATAGGACACTTAGATACATACCTCCAACATTCCCCCTTTAATAGTACACTTTATGAAACACAACCCTCCAACATTCCCCTTTAATAGGGACCTTATAGAACCATACTCCAACAATTCCCTCCCCTTAAATAGGACAATTATAGAACCACACCCTCCACATTCCCCTTAATAGGGACCGTACGAAACCATCCCTCAACATCCCTTTATAGACATTAGAACCCATACCCTCCAACATTACCCCTTAATAGGGACACTTATAGAAACACATACCCTCCAACATTACCCTTTAATAGGGGCACTTATAGAATCACATACCCTCCAACATTTCCCCTTTAATAGGGACACTTATAGAATCACATACCCTCCAACATTCCCCTTTAATAGGGACACTTATAGAAACACTACCCTCCAACATATCCCTTTAATAGGGACACTGTAGTAGAAACATACCCCAACATTCCCATTTAATAGGAACACTATAGAAACACATACCCTCCAACATTACCCCCTTTAATAGGGACACTTATAGAAACACATGACCCTCCAACATTCCCCTTTAATAGGGAACACTTATAGAAAACATACCCTCCAACATTCCCCCTTTAATAGGGACACTTATGAAACACATACCCTCCAACATTCCCACTTTAAAGGGACACTTATAGAACATACCCTCCAAACATTCCCCCTTTAATAGGGTACACTTTAGACAACCATACCCTCCAACATTGCCACTTTAATAGGACACTTATAGAAACACATACCCTCCAAACATTCCCCCTTTAATGGGACACTTATAGAAACACATACCTCCACATCCCCTTTAATAGGGACACTTATAGAAACACATACCCTCCAACATTCCCCTTTAATAGGACACTTATAGAAACACATACCCTCCAACTTCCCCCCTTTATAGGACACTTATAGAACACATACCCTCCAACATTCCCCCTTTAATAGGGACACTTTAGAAAACATACCTCCAACATTCCCTTAATAGGGACACTTATGAGAAACACATACCCTCAAACATTCCCCCTTTAATAGGACACTTATAGAAACAATACCCTCCAACATTACCCTTTAATAGGGACACTTATAGAACACATACCTCCAACATTCCCCCTTTAATAGGGACATTATAGAAACACATACCCTCAACATTCCCCTCTTTAATAGGACACTTAGAAACACATACCCTCCAACATTCCCCCTTTAATAGGGACACTATATAGAACACATACCCTCCAACTTCCCTTTATAGGGCACTTTAGAAAACACATACCCTCCAACATTCCCCCTTTAATAGGGACACTTATAGAATCACATACCCCAACATTCCCCTTTAATAGGGACACTTATAGAAACACATACCATCCAACATTCCTCTTTAATAGGGACACTTATAGAAACACATACCCTCCAACTTCCCCTTTAATAGGACACTTGAGAACACATACCCTCCAACATTCACCTTTTAGGGACACTTATGAAACACATACCCTCCAAATTCCCTCTTAATAGGGACACTTATAGAAACACATCCCTCCAACAATTCCCCCTTTAATAGGGGACATTAAGAACACATACCCTCCAACATTCCCCTTTAATAGGGACAACTTATAGAACACATACCCTCCAACATTCCCACTTTAATGGGACACTTTATAGAAACATACCCTCCAACATTCCACCCTTTATAGATCACTTATAGAAACAATACCCTCCAACATTCCCCTTTAATAGGGACACTTATAGAATACTACCTCCAACATTCCCTTTAATAGGGACACTTATAAACCACATACCTCCAACATTCCCCTTTAATAGGGAACACTTATAGAAACACAAACCTCCACATTCCCTTTAATAGGGACACTTATAGAACACATACCTACCTCTCAACATTCCCCTTTAATAGGGACACTTATAGAAACACATACCCTCCAACACCCTCCAACATTCCCCCTTTAATAGGAACACTTATAGAAACACATACCCTCCAACATTCCCCTTTAATAGGGACACTTAGAGAAACCATACCCTCCAACATTCCCCCTTTATAGGGACACTTAAGAAACACATACCCTCCAAATTACCCCTTTAATAGGGACACTTAATTAAAACACATATCCCTCCAACATTCCCCTTTAATAGGGACACTTAATAGAAACACATACCTCCTAACATTCCCACTTAATAAGGGACACTTTAAGCACCATACCCTCCAACATCCCTTAATAGGGACACTTATAGAAACACATACCCTCCACACAATTCCCCTTAATGGGACACTTATAGAAACCATACCTCCAACATTCCCCCTTAATAGGACACTTATAGAAACACATACCCCCAACATTCCCCTTTAATAGGGACACGTATAGAAACACATACCCATCCAACATTCCCCTTTAAGGGACACTTATAGAACCATACTTCCACACCCCTTTAATAGGGACCTATAGAAACACATACCCTCCAACCATTCCCCCTTTAATAGGGCACTATAGAAACACATACCTCCAACATTCCCCCTTTAATAGGGACACTTATAGAAACCACATACCCTCCAACATTCCCCTTAAATAGGGACACTTATAGAAACCACATACCCTACAACATTCCCCTTTAATAGGGACACTTATAGAATACATACCCTCCAACATTCCCCTTTAATAGGGACACTTATAGAATACATACCCTCCAACATTCCCCTTAATAGGGAACTTATAGAAACCATACCCCCAAATTCCCCCTTTAATAGGGGACACTTAGAAACATACCCTCCAACATTACCCTTTAATAGGGACACTTATAGAAACACTACCCCCAACATTCCCCCTTTAATAGGGACACTTATAGAATCCATACCCTCCAACATTCCCCCTTTAGGGACACTTATAGGAACACATACCCTCCACATTCCCCCTTAATAGGGACACTTTATAGACACATACCCTCCAACATTCCCCTTAATGGACACTTATTAGAAACACATACCCTCCAACATTCCCCTTTAATAGGGACACTTTAGAAACACATACCCTCCAACATCCCCTTTAATAGGGACACTTATAGAATCACATCCCTCCAACATTCCCTCCCCTTAATAGGGACACTTATAGAACACATACCCCAACATTCCCCTTTAATAGGGAACATTTAGAATCCAATACCTCCACCATTCCCCCTTTAATAGGGACACTTATAGAACACATACCTCCAACATTCCCCCTTTAATAGGGACCACTTATGAAACACATACCCTCCAACATTCCCCCTGTTAATAGGGACAACTATAGAAAACACATACCTCCAACTCCCACTTTAATAGGGACACTATATAGAAACACATACCTCCACATTCCCCCCACTTTAATAGGACACTTATAGAAGACCCATACCCTCAACATTCCCACTTTAATAGTGGAACACTTATAGAAACACATACCCTCCAACATTCCCCTTAATAGGGACACTTATAGAAACACATACCCTCCAACATCCCCTTTAATAGGGACACTTATAGAAAACACATACCCTCCAACTCCCCCTTTAATAGGGACACTTATAGAAACATACCCTCCAACATTCCCCCTTTATAGGGACACTTATGAAACACATACCTCCAACATTCCCCTTAATAGGGACACTTCTAGAACACATACCCTCCAACATTCCCCACTTTAATAGGGACACTTATAGAAACACATACCCTCCAACATTCCCCTTAATGGCACTTATAGAACACATACCCTCCACATTCCCCTTTAATAGGACCCTTATAGAAACATACCCTCCACATTCCCCCTTAATAGGGCTTATAGAAACACATACCCCCAAACATTCCCCCTTTAATATGGCACTTATAGACACATCCCTCCAACATTCCCTTAATGAGGGACACTATAGAAACACATACCCTCCAACATTCTCCCCTTTAATAATGGGACACTTATAGAAAACATACCCTCCAAACATTCCCCCTTTAATAGGGACAATTTAAGACACATACCCTCCAAACATTCCCCTTTAATAGGGACACTTATAGAAACAATACCCTCCAATATCCCCTTTAATAGGGACACTTATAGAACACATACCCTCCACATTCCCCCTTTAATAGGGACACTTATAGAAACACATACCTCTCAACATTCCCTTAATAGGGACACTTATAGAATCCACATACCCTCCAACATTCCCCCTTAATAGGGACACTATAGTAGAAACACATACCCTCCCAACATTCCCTTTAATAGGGAACATTATAGAACACACATTACCCTCCACAGTCCCACTTTAATAGGGACACTTATAGAACACTATACCCTCCAACATTCCCCCTTTAATAGAGGGACACTATAGAAAACCATACCCTCCAACATTACCCCCTTAATAGTGGACACTTATAGAACACATACCCTCCAAATTCCCCTTTAATAGGACACTTATAGAAACCATACCCTCCAACATTCCCCTTTATAGGGACACTTAGAAAACACACTCCAACTTACCCTTTAATAGGGACACTATAGAAACACATACCCTCCAACATTCCCCTTTAATAGGAACTTATAGAACACATACCCTCCAACATTCCCTCTTAATAGGGACACATTATAGAACACATACCTCCAACATTCCCCTTAATAGGACACTTATAGAACAATACCCTCCAATTCCCTTTAATGGACACTTATAAAACACATTACCTCCAACATTCCCCCTTTAATAGGACACTTATACGAAACACCCATTCCCCCAACATTCCCCTTTAATAGGGAGACACTTATAGAAACACATACCCTCCAACATTCCCCTTTAATAGGGACACTTAGTAGAAACACATACCTCCACATTACCCCCTTAATAGGGACACTTATAGAAACACATACCTCACAACATTCCCTTTTAATAGGACACTTTATAGAACACATACACTCTAACACTTCCCCCTTAATTAGGGACACTTATAGAAACACATACCTCCACATTACCCCTTTAATAGGGACACTTATAGAAACACATACCTCCAAACATTCCCCTTAATAAGGGACACTTATAGAAAACACATACCCTCCAACATTCCCCTTTAATAGGGACACTTATGAAAACACATACCCTCCAACATTACCCCTTTAAAGGGCACTTATAGAAAACATACCTCCAAAATTCCCCTTTAATAGGGACACTTATAGAAACGCATACCCTCCAACATTACCCCTTTAATGGGGACACTTATAGAAACACATACCCTCCAACATTCCCCCTTTAATAGGGACACTTATAGAAACACATACCCTCCAACATTCCCCTTTTAATAGGGACCTTATAGAAACACTTACCTCCACATTCCCCCTTTAATAGGGACACTTATAGAAACACATACCTCTCCAACATTCCCCTTTAATAGGGAAACTTATAGAAACACATACCCTCCCAACTATCCCCCTTTAATAGGACACTTATAGAAACACATACCTCCAACATTCCCCTTAATAGGGACACTATAGAAACACATACCCTCCAACTTCCCCTTTAATAGGGACATCTATAGAAACACATACCCTTCCAAACAATTCCCCTTTAATAGGGACACTTATAGAAAACCATACCTCCAAATCCCCTTTAAATGGGACACTTATAGAAACACTACTCCAACATCCCCCTTTAATAGGGACACTTATAAAGCACATACCTCCAACATTCCCCCTTTAATAGGGACACTTATAGAAACACATACCCTCCAACATTCACCCTTTAATAGGGGACACTTATAGAAACAACATACCTCCAACATTCCCCCTTTAATAGGACACTTAGAAACACATACCCCAACATTCCCCCTTTAATAGGGACACTTACTAGAAACACATACCTCCAAACATTCCCCTTTAATAGGGACACTTAAGAAACACATACCCTCCAACATTCCCCCTTTTAAGAGAGACACTTATAGAAACACATACCTCCATCCCCCCAACATTCCTCCTTATAGACACTTATGAAACAATACCCTCCAACATTCCCCTTAATAGGACACTTATAGAAAACACATACCTCCAACATGACCCCCTTTATAGGGACACTTATAGAAAACCACATACCCTCCAACATTCCCCCTTTAATAGGGACACTTATAGAAACACATACCCAAACAAATTACCCCTTTAATAGGGACACTTATAACACATACCCTCCAAACATTCCCCACCCTTTAATAGGGACACTTATAGAACACATACCTCCAACATTCCCCTTTTAATAGGGACACTTATAAACACATACCCTACACAATTCCCCCTTTAATAGGGACCTTATAGAACACATACCCTCCAACTTCCCCTTTAATGAGGACATATAGAAACAATACCCTCCAAACATTCCCTTTAATGAGCACTTATAGAAACAATACCCTCAACTTCCCTCTTTATAGTGGAACTTATAGAAACACATACCCCCAACATTCCCTTTAATAGTACGACACTTATAGAAACAACTACCCTCCAACTTCCCCTTTAATAGGACACTATAGAAACATACCCTCCAACATTCCCCTTAATAGGGACACTTATAGAAATCACATACCCCTCAACATTCCCCTTTAATGAGGGACACTTATAGAAACACATACCCTCCAACATTCCCCTTAAGAGGGACTTATAGAAACCCATACCCTCCAACATTCCCCTTTAATAGGGACACTTATGAAACACATACCCTCCACATTCCCCCTTTAATAGGGACACTTATAGAAAACCATACCCTCCAACATTCCCCCTTTAATAGGGATCAACTTATAGAAACACTACCCAAACATTCCCCTTAATAGGGACACTTATAGAAAACACATACCTCCAACATTCCCCTTAATAGGACACTTATAGAAACACATACCCCAACATTCCCACTTTAATAGGACACTTATAGAACACATACTCCCTACAACATTCCCCCTTTAATAGTTACACTTATAGAAACACATACCCTCCAACATTCCCCTTTAATAGAGGGACACTTAGAAACACATACCCTCCAACATTCCCCCTTTAATAGGGACACATATAGAAATCCATTACCCTCACAACATTCCCCCTTTAGTAGGAACTTATATAACACATACCCTCCTAACATTCCCCCTTTAATAGTACACTTATAGACACACATCCCCAACATCCCCTTTAATAGGGACACTATAAAACACATACCTCCAACATTCCCCTGTTAATAGGGACACTTATAGAAACACATACCCTCCACTTCCCCTTTAATAGGGACACTTCGAAACACATACCACCAACATGCCCCTTTAATAGGACACTTATAGAAACACATACCCTCCAACATCCCCCTTTCATAGGGACACTTATAGAACACATAACCCTCCAACATTCCCCCTTATAGGGACACTTAGAAAACACTACCCCAAACATTCCCACTTTATAGGGACACTTATAGAACACATACCCTCCAACATTCCCCCTTTATAGGGACACTTTAGAAAACACATAACCTCTCCAACATTACCCTTATAATAGGGACACTTATAGAAACACATACCCTCCAACATTCCCCTTTAATAGGGACAACTTATAGAAACACATACCTCCAACTTCCCCCTATTAATAGGGACACTTATAGAACACACATACCCTCCAACATTCCCCCTTTAATAGGGACACTTATAGAAACACATACCCTCCAACATTCCCCTTTAATAGGGACACTTATAGAAACACATACCCTCCACATTCCCCCTTTAATAGGGACATTATAGAACAATACCCTCCACATCCTCCCGCGATTAATAGTTGACCACTTATAGAAACACATACCCTCCAACATTCCCCTTTATAGGGACACTATAGAAACACATACCCTCCACCATTCCCCTTTATAGGGACACTTAAGTCCCATAACCCTCTACAACATTCCCCCTTTAATAATTACACTTATAGAACACATACCTCCCACATGCCACTTTAATAGGGACCTTTGAAGCACAGTACCCTCCAACCTTCCCCTTTAATAGGGACACTATGACACCTACTTCCACATTCCCCATTTAATAGGGACACTTATAGAAACACATACCCTCCAACATTCCCACTTAACTAGTGACACTTTATAGAAACCATACCTCCAACATCCCCCTTTAATAGGGGACACCTATAGAAAGCACATACCCCCAACATATCCCCCCTCCCCCTTTAATAGGGACAATTATAGAAAGCACATTACCCTCCAACATTACCCTTTAATAGGACCTTAGAGAAACCAATACCCTCCCAACATTCCCCCTTTAAATAGGAACACTTAATAGAATCCCATACCCTCCACATTACCACCCCTTTATAGGGACACTTTAGAACAACATACCCAACATTCCCCCTTTAATAGGGACAACTATAGAAACACACAGTACAGGTATGTTCAGTACAATTAGGTTCAGTACAGTTAGATTCAGTACAGTTAGGTTCAGTACAATTAGGTTCAGTAAAATTAGGTACAGTACAGTTAGGTACAGTACAGGTAGGTACAGTACAGTTAGGTTCAGTACAGTTAGGTTCAGTACAGTTAGGTACAGTTCAGTTACGTACAGTACAGTTAGGTTCAGTACAGATATGTTCAGTACAATTAGGTTCAGTACAGCTAGATTCAGTACAGTTAGGTTCAGTACAGTTAGGTTCAGTACAGTTAGGTACAGTACAGTTGGGTTCAGTACAATTAGGTACAGTACAGTTAGGTTCAGTAACGTTTGGTACAGTACAGGTAGGTTCAGTACAATTAGGTACAGTACAGTTAGGTACAGTACAGTTAGGTTCAGTACAGTTAGGTTCAGTACAGTTAGGTTCAGTACAGTTAGGTTCAGTACAGGTAGGTTCAGTAGAGTTATGTACAGAACAGTTAGGTACAGTACATTAGCCAGTGTTGTCAGCCCTCCAGCTCATTAGCCAGTGTTGTCAGCCCTCCAGCTCATTAGCCAGTGATAGTCAACCTCCCAGTTTATTATTCAGTGTTTGCCAGCCCTCCAGTTCATTAGCTGGTGTTAGTCATCACTTCAGTTCATTAGATAAAAGGGAAACTTTGAGTAAGTATAACTTCACCTAGAAAATCTACCCAGGGGTGAGAACTTAGCAATTCAGATCATAACCCTGGGTACTTGTAAGGGGGAGGAGGAAGATTTTAGGACTATAATTGTTCTTTAACCACATCATGCATTTAAAAAAATTAGCAGGCAACAATGTTAAATGAGAATAGTGGTCTTAAAAATTGATGTAACCTAAACAAAGTGTCTGACCTAAGCAAAGTGGGCGTTGCAACCTTTAAATGGCCACTTGGCTGTATTTGCCCCCCAGGCCAAAAGGTCCCAGTCATCCCCTGGTTAGGTTCAGTACAATTAGGTTCAGTACAGTTAAGTACAGTACAGATAGGTACAGTACAGTTAGGTACAGTACAATTAGGTACAGTTAGGTACAGTAAGTTAGTTACAGTTAGGTACAGTATTGTTACAGATTCTTGTACACATTCATCTGATGTGAGAAAGCCAGTCGGATGACAGCGAAACGTCTTCAGAACTACATTTCAGTCCATTGATCTAATTGATACAACAGATATACCATGACCTGGATGAATGAAACCTTCCAAGCACGTTGGAGTGTATGTTTTTCTATAAGTGTCCCTTTAAAGGGGAATGTTGGAGGGTATGTGTTCTATAAGTGCCCTTAAAGGGGGAATGTTGGAGGGTATGTGTTACTATAAGTGTCCCTATTAAAGGGGGAATGTTGAGGGTATGTGTTTTCATAATTGTCCCATTAAAGGGGGAATGTTGGAGGGTATGTGTTTCTATAATTGTCCCTATTAAGTGATGTTGGGTTATGTTTTCATAAGTGTCCCTATTAAAGGGGGAATGTTGGAGGGTATGTGTTTCTCTAAGTGTCCCAATTAAAGGGTAATGTTGGAGGGTATGTGTTTCTATAAGTGTCCCTATTAAAGGGGGAATGTTGGAGGGTTGTGTTCTATAAGTGTCCCTATTAAGGGGATGTTGGAGGGTTGTGTTTCTATAAGTGTCCCTATTAAGGGGGTAATGTTGGAGGGTATGTGTTTTCTATAATGTCCCTATTAAAGGAATTTTGGAGGGTATGTGTTTCTATAAGTGTCCCAAAAGGGGTATGTTGGGGTATGTGTTTCTATAGTGTCCCTATTAAGGGGGAATGTTGGAGGGTATGTGTTTCTATAAGTGTCCCTATTAAAGGGGGAATGTTGGAGGGTATGTGTTTCTATAAGTTGTCCTATTAAAGGGATATGTGGAGGGTATTGTTTTCTATAATTTCCCTATTAAAGGGGGAATGTTTGGAGGGTATGTGTTTCTATAAAGTGTCCCTATTAAAGGGTAATGTTGGAGGGTAGTGTTTTCTATAAGTGTCCCATTAAAGGGGAATGTTGGAGGGTATGTGTTCTATAAGTGTCCCTATTAAAGGAATTGGAGGTATGTTTTCTATATTGTCCCTATTAAGGGGAATGTTGGAGGGTATTGTTCCTATAAGTGTCCCATTAAGGGGGAAGTTGGTGGGTATGTGTTTCTATAGTGTCCCTATTAAAGGGGAAATGTTGGAGGTATTGTTTCTATAAGTGTCCCTATTAAAGGGGAATGTTGGAGGGTATGTGTTCTATAAGTGTCCCTATTAAAGGGGGAATGTTGGTATGTTTTTCTATAGTGTCCCTATTAAAGGGGGAATGTTGGAGGGTATGTGTTTCTATAAGTGTCCCTATTAAGGGGAATGTTGGGGGTATGTGTCTATAAGTGTCCCTTTAAGGGGGAATGTTGGAGGGTATGGTGTTCTATAAGTGTCCCTTTAAAGGGGGAATGTTGGAGGGTATGTGTTTCTTAAGTGTCCCTATTAAAGGGGAATGTTGGAGGTATGTATTTCTATAAGTGCCCATTAAAGGGGAATGTTGGAGGGTATGTGTTTCTATAAGTGTCCCTATTAAGGGGGAATGTTGGAGGGTAGGGTTTCTATAAGTTATCCCTATTAAAGGGGAATGTTGGAGGGTATGTGTATCTATAAGTGTCCCTATTAAAGGGGAATGTTGAGGGTATGGTTCTATAAGTTCCTATTAAGGGTAATGTGGAGGGTATTGTTTCTATAAGTGTCCCTATTAAAGGTATAATGTTGGAGGGTATGTGTTTCTATAATTGTCTCTATTAGGGGAATGTTGGGGGTATGTGTTCTATAATGTCCCTATTAAAGGTTAATTTTGGAGGGTATGTGTTTCTATAAGGTCTATTAAAGGGGAATTTGGGGGTATGTGTTTACTATGTGTACCTATTAAGGGGTAATGTTGAGGGTATTGTTTCTATAGTGTCTCTATTAAAGGGGTAATGTTGGAGGGTATGTGTTCTACTATAAGTGTACTATTAAGGGGTAATGTTGGAGGGTATGTGTTTCTATAAGTGTCCCTATTAAGGGGTAAGTGGGGGTATGTGTTTCTATAGTGTCCCTATTAAGGGGAATGTTGGAGGGTATGTTGTTCATAAGTGTCCCTATTAAAGGGGAATGTTGAGGGTATGTGTTCTATAAGTGTCCCTATTAAAGGGGAATGTTGGAGGGTATGTTGACTATAAGTGTCCCTATTAAGGGGGAATTTTGGAGGGTATGTGTTTCTCTAAGTGTCCCATTAAGGGGTATGTTGGAGGGTATATTTCTATAAGTGTCCTATTAAAGGGGGAATGGAGGTATGTGTTTCTTAGTGTCTCTATTAAAGGGGGAATGTTTGAGGTTATGTGTTCTATAAGTGTCCCTTATAAAGGGGGTAATGTTTGGAGGGTATGTGTTTCTCTAAGTGTCCCATTAAAGGGGTATGTTGAGGTTGATTTCTATAAGTGTCCCTATTAAAGGGGAATTTGGAGGGTACGGTTTCTAGTGTCCCATAAAGGGTAATGTTGGAGTGTATGTTTTTCTATAAGTTTCCTATTAAAGGGAATGTTGGAGGGAATGTGTTACTATAAGTGTCCCTATTAAAGGGGTATTTGGAGGGTATGTGTTTCTATAAGTGTCCTTATTAAAGGGGTATGTTGGAGGGTACTGGTTTCTCTAAGTGTCCCTATTAAAGGGGTAATGTTGGAGGGTATGTGTTTCTATAAGTGTACTATAAAGGGGAATGTTGGAGGGTATGGTTTCTATAAGTTCCCTATTAAAGGGGTAATGTTGGTGGAGGGTATGGGTTTCTATAAGTGTCCCTTTAAAGGGGTAATGTTGGAGGGTATGTGTTTTCTAAGTGTCCCTATTAAAGGGGGAATGTGGAGGGTATGTGTTTCTATAGTGTCCTATTAAAGGGGGAATGTTGGAGGGTGTGTTACTATAGTGTCCCTATTAAGGGGAAGTTGGAGGGTATGTGTTTCTTAAGTGTCCCCTTAAAGGGGTTGTTGGAGGGTATGCATTTTCTATAAGTTTCCCTATTAAAGGGATTTTGGAGGTACGGTTTTTCTCTAATTGTCCCTATTAAAGGGGTAATGTTGGAGGTATGTTTTCTATAAGTTTCCTATTAAAGGGGAATGTTGGAGGGAATGTGTTCTATAAGTGTCCCTATTAAAGGGGTAATTTGGGGGTATGGGTGTTTCTATAATGTCCTTATTAAAGGGGTAATGTTGGAGGGTACGGTTTCTCTAAGTGTCCCTATTAAAGGGTTAATGTGTTAGGTACAGTACAGTTAGGTACAGTTAGGTACAGTACAGTTAGGTTCAGTTAGGTACAGTACAGTTAGGTATAGTACAGTTAGGTACAGTTAGGTACAGTACAGTTAGTTAGGTACAGTACCGTTAGTTACAGTCACAGTTAGGTGTAAGATGTGTGGGGAGAGGCCTGGTAGAAGGGATGGTAAGATGTGTTTTTTAAAAAGTGGGGTTCTTCTTTTCAACTGCTATAAATTATAACACTTTACTGGGATTTATAGTTTGGCAACCTCTGCTGATTTAGAGGGTAAAATAGAACATTTACCAGGATAAAAGTGAAATTGAACGTTCACCCTAAATACAGATGTGTAAATGAAAAGAAAGCAGTGTCAGGCTGGGCTGTTGTGGCCCACTAGGAAACATCAGACCTGGGGCCCACCAGGAAACATTAAGGGGCCACAACTTGTCAGTCTCCTTTCTTCTCTCCTTTAAGTATCTGTCTCACTCCTATTGCCATTTCTTTATGTCCATTTGCCTCAGTATCTGAATTTGAACCATTATCTCCGTGTTTATTGGTGAAAGGGCTGTGGGCCCATCGGGGGGGTTCTCAGTGCCCCTTTATCCTGTGGGAGATGTTTTTTTATTCCCCTCCTGTACGTTTTTAACATGGCCACTCTGTTTTGTCCGTGCAATTGGACGACTGTTGCCGCCAAATATCCACAATAAAAATGCAGGGCGGATTCACTGTTTTCCTCTTTCAACAGACAGATGGTCCGGACCCCGTCTTTGTGCCCAAAAAGTGTTACCTGTCATTGAAGGGATTCTGCCCCCCTCCCCAGCTTCTGGGTTTCTTAAAGGGTTAATGATTGCAGGCCCCCCTGGTGTTGAGCCATAATATAGCAAATGGTCAGTGTGCGCTGTCCTATAGATCTCTGATGACAGGAGACCCTTTGTTGGGGCTGCTCAGAGCTCTGTAGAAAATCCTCAGTGGGGAGTGAAAATGTTTTCACAGCGGTGACAATTTATTCGTTTGAGGAGTCTGTTCATTTGTTTAGCGAGGAAGCTTCTTTCCATGTCAATAGCCGGACATTACCATTTCGTGTGCTGGACTAGTACGTTAGGAATACGCCACTGAGCCCCTCAAGAGCAGCAGGCGCCAAAAACAAATTCAACAAAGCCCCAAGTTTATTTCGTCTGTTGTCTTTATGTTGGACAACAGGTTCAATTAACGGTTACGGTCTCGGTTCTGTGGTAAAGATGTCTGGATTCTATCTGCTTATAATGCCTGCATGTGCCAGTATGGTAGGGTACCAACACAATCTTATAGCTAATTAAAGACAAACAAGCAACAAGGAAACAAACATCCAATCACATGTTTATTGACATGTTCCATCCTTACCAGCAATCCTGATACCTACAGGACAGTCCCAGTCCTTAAAACTAACAGGAGGGGTCAACAGTGGAATCTGAATTAAAGGGCAAGTTTTACTTCTATTACTCTGTATATGCAAAATAACTAAACACCTCCAGTCTCTAGACAGCCCTTACCTTAAAAACAGATTTTATGGGAATCTATACTTAACTTTTTAAAACCTTTTTTTTTCAAATGCCCATTACTGGAAGCTATAATTCTCCTCAACTATCACTGTGCCATTTTCTTGTTGATCTGTCCCCAGTTTCTTTGCATATCGAATCTAAAGCAGCTTACAACTGTCAATCAAGGGCCTGATTATCATAAACTCACCTGCTGTGTTCAGTATTGCTGTAACTGGAATGGTGACAGTTGGTATGTGTGAATTTTATGGTGAAAAATTCCCAGTGCTGCCTCATAGTGATTACTGAGCATGCTTGAGTTTAGAAAAAGTCATGTCAGACAGAAGGAGGAGTTGGTTATGGGTTTGAGGGGGAGCAAAAGTATTGGATTGGAGGTTTGCAGCAACACACAGTTTTAAATTAGGGTTGATTACATGCATTTGCTTATATATTAATTACAAAATAGCTCTTTCATATCTTTCAAAAAAGCCTAAGATGATGTCTCTAGGTTCTCTGGACCTTAAGTTATAGGCTTGTAAAATTACAGTTCCTGGGCTGTCCTGTCTGTCTAAGTCTCTAAGACAGTCACATGGTGTTCTGTTTAAGAAGCCCAACCGTTGGGCAACTTAGGGAAAGAAAAGGTTTTCCTTTCAGGCTTGTGGCTAGCTTTAAAAATTATTAAGAGGCCCAGGGGGCAGGGCTTATGATTCGGCTGATGATGCTCTGTCCCAGCATTGGGCATGGTCCAACCTTAAACTTGGAGGCCGACCCCAAAATTCTGGTGATGTCACAGAACTAGCAAGAAAAAAACCCATTTATACTGCTGTAACTTTGGATAGACTGAAGCAATAGGCATGATCCTGGGGTCATTTTAAAGGTAGGTGTGTACTTTTAAATAAAGGCCACTTGAATGAAGACCACAATTCCCCTTTAAGATGAGCCAAAGCCATTTATACAGTACAGTTGGCCTTTAACTTTGAAAACCCAACCTGAGCTGTATGTGTATCTTACCGCTACTACCTAAATATGTTAATGGAAACCACGTTGTACATATGACCACTAGGGGCGCTGCAACTATTACTAGTGGGTGTTTGTACAGTCACAATGGATCCCAATTAGAGGTTCCTACAAACTAATTAGAAGATACTGGATGTTATAGGGCCACACAAAAGCACTAACTCACCTGATACCACGAGATAACTTACTGCTGCTTATCCTCTACAGCTATAAATCAACACTGACAGATGCTCGGGGGGGGGGGGGTGGGGGCCAAAAACATTACAAATCCTTTTTTGCTTTGGGCGCTCGTTCCCCTTTCCCCGTTGTCAGGCCAGGCAGGAATCCGTAATACAAAGAGGGATCTGCTTGTCCATACAAGGCAACATCTGCCTATTTCACTGCATTTCCTCCACTAAATTCTTTTTTAGAAACATAATCTCCACAGTGAAAGGGCCATTAGCACAAAGCTGTTTGTTAAAAGGAGAAAATACCCACAAAACTCACATTTAGACAGAGAATGTCCCTATACAGGTATTAAAGGGCAAAAACCTGCAGTAGCAATGTAACACCGAACAGGCTCACAGGTTAGCGAGGAATCACCTGACTTTCCCAATAAAGTTCTTTGTTACTCACAACCCCTGCAGGGTAACAATATCAGATTGGCCAATAACAACTTGTCTCTTAAAGGAAAATTATAGTTAAAAGAGAACCCCCTCCCCATAAAAGTACAGTTATAGTTAGGAACCGTTACAGGTATGTTCAGTACAATTAGGTTCAGTCCAGTTAGGTACAGTACAGGTATGTTCAGTACAATTAGGTTCAGTACAGTTAGGTTCAGTACAATTAGGTTCAGTACAGTTAGGTACAGTACAGTTAGGTACAGTACAGTTAGGTTCAGTACAGTTAGGTTCAGTACAGTTAGGTTCAGTACAGTTAGGTACAGTACAGCTAGGTACAGTACAGTTAGGTTCAGTACAGTTAGGTACAGTACAGTTAGGTTCAGTACAGTTAGGTTCAGTACAGTTAGGTTCAGTACAGTTAGGTACAGTACAGTTAGGTTCAGTAAGGTAGGTCAGTACAGTTAGGTACAGTAAGTTAGTTACAGTTAGGTACAGTGCAGTTGGGTAAAGTACAAATAGGCACAGCTAGGTACAGTTTGTAACAGTTAGGTACAGTATTGTTAGATACAGTACAGTTAGTTATAATAAGGTACAGTACAATTAGGTGTCAGTACACTAGGTACAGTACCAGTTAGGTACAGTTACTGAGAACCGTTGTATGTTCAGTACAATTAGGTTCAGTACAGTTAGGTACAGGTACAGTTGTTCAGTAACAATTAGGTTCGTACAATCTTGTACAGTACAGTTAGGTACAGTACAGGTATGTTCAGTACATTAGGTTCTAGTACAGTAGATGTCAGTACAGTTAGGTTCAGTACAATTAGGTTCTAGTAAAATTAGGTACAGTACATTAGGTACAGGTACAGGTAGGTACAGTACAGTTAGTCAGTACAGTTAGGTACAGTACAGTAGGTTCAGTAAATTAGGTACAGTAACAGTTAGTTCAGTACAGTTAGGTCAGTAAAGTTAGGTACAGTACGTTAGGTAGCAGTACAGTAGGTTCAGTACAGTTAGTACAGTCAGGTAGGTTATCAGTACATTAGGTTCAGTACAGTTAGGTTCAGTACAGTTAGGTCAGAAAATTAGTGACAGTACAGTTAGGTTCAGTACAGTTAGGTTCAGTACAGTTAGGTTCAGTAATTAGGTAAGTACAGTTGATCAGTTAGGTTGTCAGTACAGTTAGGTACAGTAAAATTAGGTACAGTACAGTAGGTACAGTACAGGTAGTCAGTACAGTAGTACAGTAAGTGTTCAGTACAGTAGGTTCAGTACAGTTAGGTTCAGTACAGTTAGGTTCAGTACAATAGGTACAGTACAGTGAGGTTTCAGTAAACAATTAGGTACAGTACAGTTAGGTTCAGTACATTAGGTTCAGTACATTTAGTCAGTACAGTTAGGTCAGTACAGTGTAGGTTCAGTACAGTTAGGTCAGTACAGGGTAGGTTCAGTACAGTTAGGTACAGTACAGTTAGGTCAGTACAGTTAGGTTCAGTACAGTTAGGTTCAGTACAGTTGGGTTCAGTACTAGTTAGGTTCAGTACGTAGTTAGGTACAGTACCAGGTAGTTCAGTACAGTAGGTTCAGTACAGTTGGTACAGATACAGTTAGGTTACAGTTACTTAGCCAGTGTATCGACTACAGCTTCATTAGCCAGTGTTGTCAGCCCTCCAGCTCATTAGCCAGTGATAGTCAAAATCCCAGTTATTATTCAATGTTTGCAGCCCTCCAGTATTAGCTGGTGGTTAGTCATCACTTCAGTTCATTAGTAAAAGGGAAACTTTGAGTAAGTATAACTTCACCTAGAAATCTACCCAGGGGTGGAACTTAGCAATTCAGATCATAACCCTGGGTACTTGTAAGGGGAGGAGGAAGATTTTAGGACTATAATTGTTCTTTAAACCACATCATGCATTTAAAAAATTAGCAGGCAACAATGTTAAATGAGAATAGTGGTCTTAAAAATTGATGTAACCTAACAAAGTGTCTGACCTAAGCAAAGTGGGCGTTGCAACCTTTAAATGGCCACTTGGCTGTATTTGCCCCCCAGGCCAAAAGGTCCCAGTCATCCCCTGGTTAGGTCAGTACAATTAGGACGGTACAGTTAAGTACAGTACAGATTAGGGTACAGTACAGTTAGGTACAGTACAATTAGGTACAGTTAGGTACAGTAAGTTAGTTACAGTTAGTAGCAGTATGTTAGATACAGTACAGTTAGTTTATAGTAAGGTACGAGTACAGATTAGAGTTGGGCACAGTACAGTTAGGTACAGTAACAGTTAGGTACAGTACAGTTAGTTACAGTTTGGTACAGTTACAGTTAGGAACAGTACAGTTAGTAACAGTTAGGTATAGTTACAGTTAGGTACGTAGTTAGTTTACAGGTAGGGTACAGTAGGTTAGATACAGTACAGTTAGTATAGAAGGTACAGTCAGTAGAGTTGGGCACAGTTAAGTTAGGTACAGTACCAGTAGAGTTTACAGTACAGTTAGTTACAGTTTGGTACAGTTAACCAGTTAAGGAACAGTACAGTTAGTACAGTAGTATAGTACAGTTAGGTACAGTAAGTTAGTTACAGTTAGGTACAGTATTGTTAGATACAGTACAGTTAGTTATAGTAAGGTACAGTACAGTTAGAGTTGGGCACAGTACAGTTAGGTACAGTAACAGTTAGGTACAGTACAGTTAGTTACAGTTTGGTACAGTTACAGTTAGGAACAGTACAGTTAGTAACAGTTAGTATGATAGTACAGTTAGGTTACAGTAAGGTTAGTTACAGTTTTAGGTACAGTTGTTAGATACAGTAGAAGTGTTATTAAGGTACAGTACAGTTAGAGTGGGCACAGTACAGTTAGGTACAGTAACAGTTAGGTACAGTACAGTAGTACAGTTAGGTACAGTATTGTTAGATACAGTACAGTTAGTTATAGTAAGGTACGAGTATCAGTTAGAGTTGCAGCAAAGTCTTACAGTTAGGTACAGTAACAGCTATGGTTACGTACAGTTAGTTACAGGTTGTACAGTTACAGTAGGAACAGTCAGAGTAACATGTAGGTTATAGTTACATAGACAGTAAGTTAGTACAGTTAGGTACAGTATTTAGGACAGTACAGTAGTTATAGTAAGTAGTACAGTTAGAGTTGGGCACAGTGTAGGTACAGTAACAGTTAGGTACAGTACAGTTAGTTACAGTTTGGTACAGTTACAGTTAGGAACAGTACAGTTAGTAACAGTTAGGTATAGTTACAGTTAGGTACAGTAAGTTAGTTACAGTTAGGTACAGTATTGTTAGATACAGTACAGTTAGTTATAGTAAGGTACAGTACAGTTAGAGTTGGCACAGTTACAGTTAGTACAGTAACAGTTAGGTACAGTACAGTTAGTTGACAGTTGGTAACAGTTACAGTTAGGTAAAACAGTACAGTTAGTAACAGTTAGGTATAGTTACAGTTAGGTACAGTAAGTTAGTTACAGTTAGGTACAGTATGTTAGATACAGTACAGTTAGTTATAGTAAGGTACAGGTACAGTTAGAGTGGGCACAGTACAGTTAGGTACAGTAAAGCTTAGGTACAGTAAAGTTAGTTACAGTTTGGTACAGTTACAGTTAGGAACAGTACAGGTCGTAAAAAAGTTAGGTATAGTTACAGTTAGGGACCAGTAAGTATGTTACAGTTAGGTACATTGCAGTTGGGTAAAGTACAAATAGCAGAGCTAGTACAGTTTGTAACAGTTAGGTACAGTATTGTTAGATACACGTCAGGTAGTTATAATAAGGTAACAGTACAATTAGGTACAGTTTACAGTTAGGCACAGTAAAGTTAGGTAACGTAACATTAGGTACGTAAAGTTAGGTACAGTTACACTAGGTACAGTTGAGTACAGGTAAAGTAGACACAGTTACACGCTAGGAACAGGAACAGTCTAGTATTAGTTAGGTCAGTTACAGTTAGGTACAGTTACAGTTAGGAACAGTACAGTTAGGTACAGTTAGGTATAGTTACAGTTAGGTACAGTAAGTTAGTTACAGTTAGGTACAGTACAGTTGGGTACAGTACATTTAGGCACAATTAGGTACAGTTTAGTTAGATATAGTACAGTTAGGTACAGTACAATTAGGTACAGTTACAGTTAGGCACAGTAAAGTTAGGTACAGTAGACTTAGGTACAGTTACAGTTAGGTACAGTACACTTAGTACAGTTAGGGTTGGGCACAGTACATTTAGGTACAGTTACAGTTAGGTACAGTACACTTAGGTACAGTGAGACAGTTAAAGTTAGACACAGTTACAGTTAGGTACAGTTACAGTTAGGAATAGTACAGTAAGTAACAGTACAGTTACTAACAGTTAGGTATAGTTACAGTTAGGTACAGTAAGTTAGTTACAGTTAGGAACAGTGCAGTTGGGTACAGTACAGTTAGGCAGAGTTAGGTACAGTTTAGTTAGATATAGTACAGTTAGTTATAGTAAGGTATACTACAATTAGGTACAGTTACAGTTAAGTACAGTATAGTTACAGTTAGGTACTGTAACAGTTAGGCACAGTACAGTTAGGTACAGTTAAGTTAGGTAAAGTTCACTTAGGTACAGTTCACTTAGGTACAGTTACAGTTAGGTACAGTACAGTTAGTACAGTTACAGTTAAGTACAGTACAGATAGATACAGTAAAGTTAGATACAGTACAGTTAGATACAGTTACAGATAAGTACAGTAGAGTAAGGTACAGTACAGTTAGTTACAGTTAGGTAGTTACAGTTAGGTACAGTTACAGTTAGGTACAGTTATTTAGGTACCGTTACAGTTAGGTACAGTACAGTTAGGTACAGTTTAGTTAGTTACAGTTAATTAGGTACAATTACAGTTAGGTACAGTACAGTTAGTTACAGTTAATTAGGTAAAGTTACAGTTAGGTACAGTACAGTTAGGTACAGTACAGTTAGTTACAGTCACAGTTACAGTAGGTTCAGTACAGTTAGTTACAGTACAGTTAGTTACAGTTACAGTTAGGTACAGTACAGTTAGTTATGGTCACAGTTACAGTAGGTACAGTACAGTTAGTTACAGTTACAGTTAGGTACAGTTACAGTTAGGTACAGTACCGTTAGTTACAGTCACAGTTAGGTACAGTACAGTTAGGTATATAGTGTGCTTCAAGACTCGCTTAGCTAGGACTTTTATTGTTTTATTCACTTTTTAGTTATCCAGTATTACCTGTGATTGCCACTGCAGTTTTAAAGTTGGTATCACCATTTATTGTTTTTAGATCTGTGGGTGTGTATATATATTTATGCTCCTTTAATTTAGATATATTTTATGCTACTGTATAAATAGGTTCCTGTGCCCTGCCCTTCAGTTAGGGTGTATATAGGTAGATTATATCATATTATATTGGAAAGAAAGGAATTGGAGTTTTAAAAATTTGTTTATCCCTCTATACTATATAGGAACTGCTTTATATGTATATACCTTAATAAATATTTATATAATATATATGTATATTTGTATAAGAATATGTTTTAGATTCCCAAATACTTACCTGAAACTCCAGCCCATGGACTGTCAGTGCATCCTCCCATTGGCCAGTTCACGGACAACTGTAAGATGGGGAAATAGAGTTTCAGTAAGTATATTTGGAGACTTTAAAAAAAGAAAGAAATGGAGAGTGAGGAAAGGAAGTATAGTTATCCTTTAATACTGCCCATAAACGTACCTCCCTACATTCTTGGAATGTACCGACAACTACAATCATTTCATGACCAACACCCATAGTGACAATGGTAAATGATGATCTGTCCGGGAAACCTTGTTGGAAAGTCAGCAGGTAACGTTGTCACTCAACTGTTGATTTCCATGTCAGATAGTATGTCAAGGTAGTGTATGGTCAATATAATGTACTGACCCTTCCTCAGATATGCTTCACATTTCACAAATGATCCCACAATAAATCGAGGGGGGGATATTGGAAATGTCAATTACCATGACTGATATTACGTTCATGTTTTTTTACAGGCGTAATATCAGTTCAGTGTTTGGCCAGCATTAACCCAGGTTCACGCAAGCTTATATTTTGCACCTTATACAGTATACAATAAGTTGCCAACATCTGTGATGTGTCTCTAGATCTCTATGGTTAATACAAAGTTATAAAGACCACAATAGGTTGCCAAACATCTGTGACATGTTTCTAGATCTCTATGGTTAATACAATGTAATGAAGACCACAGTAAGTTGCCAAACATCTGTAATGTGTCTCTAGATCTCTATGTTTAATACAAAGTAATAATGACCACAATAAGTTGCCAACATCTGTGATGTGTCTCTAGATCTCTATGGTTAAAACAATGTAATGAAGACCACAATAGGTTGCCAAACATCTGTGAAGTGGCTCTAGATCTCTATGGTCAATACAATGTAATAAAGACCACAATAGGTTGCCAAACATCTGTGATGTGGCTCTAGATCTCCATAGTTTCTGTTATGTAATGAAGACCTTAATAGGTTGCCAATATCTGTAATGGGATCTCTATGGTCAATACAATGTAATAAAGACAACAGTAAGTTGCCAACATCTGTGACATGTTTCTAGATCTCTATGATTAATACAATGTAATGAAGACCACAATAAGTTGCCAACATCTGTGATGTGTCTCTAGATCTCTATGGTCAATACAATTTAATAAAGACCACAATAGGTTGCCAACATCTGTGATGTGTCTCTAGATCTCTATGGTTTATACAATGTAATGAAGACCACAATAAGTTGCCAACATCTTTGATGTGTCTCTAGATCTCTATGGTTAAACCAATGTAATGAAGACCACAATAGGTTGCCAACATCTTTGACGTGTTTCTAGATCTATATGGTTAATACAAAGTAATAAAGACCACAATAAGTTGCCAACATCTGTAATGTGTTCTAGATCTCTATGGTCAAAACAAAGTAATAAAGACCACAATAGGTTGCCAACATCTGTGATGTGTCTCTAGATCTCTATGGTTAATACAATGTAATAAAGACCACAATAGGTTGCCAAACATCTGTGAAGTGGCTCTAGATCTCTATGGTCAATACAATGTAATGAAGACAACAGTAAGTTGCCAACATCTGTGACATGTTTCTAGATCTCTATGATTAATACAATGTAATGAAGACCACAATAAGTTGCCAACATCTGTGATGTGTCTCTAGATCTCTAGGGTCAATACAATTTAATAAAGACCGCAATAGGTTGCCAACATCTGTGATGTGTCTCTAGATCTCTATGGTTAATACAATGTAATGAAGACCACAATAGGTTGCCAAACATCTGTGATGTGGCTCTAGCTCTCCATAGTTTCTGTTATGTAATGAAGACCTTAATAGGTTGCCAATATCTGTAATGGGTCTCTAGTTCTCCATGGTTAATACATTGTAATGAAGACCTTAATAGGTTGCGATTATCTGTGCCATGTCTCTAGATCTCCATGGTTACAGACTGTTTACTCAATAGGAACAACTGGCCACAAGCATAAATCCAAATTTTTCTACAGTCCCATGCCAAGGTCTTCTTCTATGAGATCTTGGCCAGGCTACTTACTCTCCACATTAAATTGGTACAAGCTGTATACGAAGCCCACCCCCCAAACCCACCCCAAAATTTCAAACCAAATCAAATTAATGGTAATTGACTCTGAGATGGAAAAGGGAGAGACCACACCAGCTGTGATGAAAAAAAGAAAACTTCAAAACTATTTCCAATTTGCAGAAACAGAAGTTCTAAATTCAAGGAACTGGCAAAGGGAATATCTGCAGGATAATATTTTAATCTGGGGGTTGATAAACATCCAAATAGCTACTGAGATCAGGGATATATCCCTGGTTCCCAGTCTACTTGTTACACCCTGAGGATCTGGGCCTTGCTTCTTCCTACCCCAATGTTGACCTCTCTCTAATAGAAGATACTGAAATGTGACTGTGATGCTAAGTCAGGGTTGATTTCTTACCTCATAAACCAAGAGCCATGTATGAGGTCATACCTACCTGCACAGACTAAGTTACTCCGAGCCATGGGGCAACACTAACAGGAGTGGGCAAATTAGGAAATTAGGTTCAGCTGGGCCCAACCACTGCTTAGGAAATCGGCCTTCCAAATACCAGAGTTTATTAACCCTGCTTTAGGAAGGAGGATGTGCCATGGGGGTTGTCAATGCACCTCTGGGCAATTTACCCAGGACCCTTCTGATGGCGATCTTTGTATACATTATAACCACTGGCATAGGATTGCCCTTTAGCGCATTTGGCCCTTTTTTTAGATGTCAAACCGTAATAATTGCACCAGTTCTGTTTCAGGTCAGAATACAGCAGTGAACAGCAAAGGGCGGAATGTTCTAACTCTGACCTCACCAAGAAATCGCATTTCACTGATAGAATTCTCAGCAATGAGCTTTGTATCTGTTCATGGGAGAATAAAGGGCAGATCTGCTGTCCCCATTATGCTTTTCTTTCTAGGGATTTTGTTCTCTGCCAAACAGGGAGGCGAACTGTGCACAATCCAAGGCTTACGAGTTTCATTTATCAATGGTGAGAGGGGGGGGAGGAAGCAGCTGGAAACAGGTTCACGGACTCTACTCTTGGGATAAAGAAACGTCTCAAGCTCAAGGCAATAGGGGAGATAATGATTTGGAAGGGTTGGATCTGTCCAAGAATTATGCTGCATCTGCTGCAGGTGCCAATTTTACATAAGGCCTGGCCTCCTCCTCATTGGGGCCCATCGGATAGCAAATTCTATTGAAAAACAGAAGAAAGAATGAACTTTTAATTAATCCGCACAATATTTTATTATTTACCTCAGAGATTTCAAAATTGTAGACATGTCTTAAAGGAGAACTAAAGCTATAAGATTTTATACTTACTGATAACTATATCTCTCACCTCTGAAACCAGCAGCATTGTGGGGAATCAGCTGTTCAATTTTACAGGTTTTTCCCTTTTACACAGTGAGTCACTGACCAAGATACACAGTTGCACGTGATTAGAGATGGCCGAAACGCACTAGTTTCCCGAAGATCAGAAAATCGGAAATCGGTATCGAACATAGCATCGAAACGTTGGATTTTCAAAAATACGATCGGAAACTTGAAAATAGTCTCAGATCATATTTTCGCTAATTTTCGACCGTTCAAGGCTATTTTCAAAAATTATCAAAAGTAGCCCCGTACTTTCGAAAATTATCGAAAATGTCTTCCAGAAGTCTGAAGACATTTTCGCTAATTTTTTACATTTACGAATCCAGGCGGATCCTCCAGATTTCAGAATCGAAGGGTGTCGAACTCGGATCCCATCTCTACACATGATCTGTAAATTCTCTAGCCCAGGGATGTTGAACTACGTGTAGCTGCAGTGGGGAAAATGAGGGATCACTGGAAAAATAAATGGAATTAAGATGTTTCCATGTTTTTTCTTCTTTTGCGGGTTGACAGATGTCTCAGGACCAATGTCTGCCAATGTGTGTATGCTGGAATGTAACGTCAGAGTGCCAAGTTGTCTGTCATGTATAAATTCATGGAAAACTCTCAATTAAGTCGTTATCATGGTTGAATCATTCTCAATTTCATAAAAACCAACAACAAACAATCTGTATAGAATATTGTTATAGGGGTGGGGCAAACAGTAATTCCCAATGACAACACCCAATAAACATGCCTTATAGACCTGACTCACACGACCCACTCACCGTCTTTAAAGGAGCCCTGATAGACATGGACTCCCAGCCCCTTACCTGTGTAGTCAGGTTAGATGAAGGAGTTTTAGCACTGGCTAAGGCTTTAGGGGTGATGGCAAAATTCAAGCCCTTACCAAGGACTTCCATTTCTGGCTGGGTCAGGGTCCTGTTAGACAAGTTTCTCACCCATTCCTCCTTGTTTGATGAAGTGACACTTCCCTCCTTTTGTATCCAAGGTAGTTGTTCTCCTTTGGGGCTGTTCTGGGATGACAGAATAGAGAACTTGTTCTGTTGCCTTTGTTTGCCCTTACAGTGCTGAGAAAGCTGTGCTTGTTTGGTGAACTCCATCACTCTTTCCCAGATGGACACAGGTAGCTGTGAGGCCAGGTTCTGTTCTAGTTGACTAATGTTGTGCATTAAAGCATCGACTGTAAAATGTGTCTGTCGTACCCGTTCACTTAGGAGCTGTGTTTGAGCCTTTTGCAGTATCTGTTTGGCTCTGATGCCTTTAACCGTGGAATCCAGACGTATACTGCATGGTACTAGCCTTTGTTGTCTGCATCGGAGGTTAAATCGCAGGTGGTTTCTGTAGTCTGCCAATTTCCTTGCTGTCTTTTCATATTGCCGTACAAGTTTGAGGGTTTTCTCCCCAAAATGATTAGAAATATGCTTGTGAAGGTTCTCATTCATCCAGGTCATGGTATATCTGTTGTATTCAATTAGATCAACTGGACTTGAAGTTTAGTTCTTGAAGACGTTTCGCTAGTCATCCGACTGGCTTTCTCAATTCAGAATGACTTGTACAAGAATCTGTGGCAATTATGTACCCTGGAAAATCCCAATTAGCATATCACAGCCAGGTGTTAAGGGTGTGATTAGATAGTGGCAAAGAGGTGTTATAGGAACGCCCAGAGTAAGGTGTCAAAACAGCATTGTACATGGCAGACAGTATGTAGCAGGGGTCTCCGAGAAATTAAGAAGAATTTTCAAAAAACATCGTATCCCTGTCTGCTTTAAACCGAACAACACACTGAGGCAGCAATTGGTACATCCGAAAGACCCAATACCAAAACACAAGAAAAGCGACATCATATATGCAGTGCAGTGCAGTGAAGAATGCTCTGATTTGTATGTGGGGGAGACCAAACAGCAACTGCATCAACGTATGGCCCAGCACAGAAGAGCCAATTCCTCGGGTCAGGACTCAGCCGTGTATCTGCATCTTAAGGATAAAGGACATACCTTTGAAGATTGTAATGTTAACATACTGGCGAAGGAACGTGACTGGTTCAAGAGAGGTGTTAAGGAGGCCATTTATGTGAAAATAAAGAAACCAAGCCTAAATAGAGGTGGGGGGGTTCGACACCAACTGTCTGCCATGTACAATGCTGTTTTAACACCTTACTCTGGGCGTTCCTATAACACCTCTTAGCCACTATCTAATCACACCCTTAACACATAATAGGGACACTTATAGAAACACATACCCTCCAACATTCCCCCTTTAATAGGGACACTTATAGAAACACATACCCTCCAACATTCCCCCTTTAATAGGGGACACTTATAGTAACACATACCCTCCAACATTCCCCCTTTAATAGGGACACTTAGGGTGAGGCCACACTGCAACGCACAGGAATCGCGCACAAAATCGCGAGCGTTATCGCCTTTTCACGTTATGGAAACGCATGCGTTAACGCACCAAAAATGGTGAACGCATGCGTTACCATAACGCGAACGGACGCGCAATCGCATGCGCATCGGAAATCGCGGGAATTTTTGCGTTCCCGCGATTTCCATTTTAGCGAAAATCGCGGGCGCAAACGCAGGCGCGAAACGCGGGCGCAAACGCGCGAAAAACGCGCTAGTGTGGCCTAGCCCTTACAGAAACACATACCCTCCAACATTACCCCTTTAATAGGGGCACTTATAGTAACACATACCCTCCAACATTCCCCCTTTATTAGGGACACTTATAGTAACACATACCCTCCAACATTCCCCCTTTAATAGGGACACTTATAGAAACACATACCCTCCAACATTATACCTTTAATAGGGACACTTATAGTAACACATACCCTCCAACATTCCTCTTTAATAGGGACACTTCTAGAAACACATA
>CM033472.1:26318012-26421987 GCA_019447015.1 Hymenochirus boettgeri | reverse complement strand
CCCCACTATGGTGTCTCCATTATGGTATCTCCACTATTGTGTCCCTATTATAGTATCCCACTATGGTGTCTCCACTATGGTATCCCCCCTACGTTGTCTCCATTATGGTATCTCAACTATATGGGTCCCCACTATGGTATCTCCCCTATGGTGTCTCCTCTTGTGAAGGATGAAACCACTATGGTGTGTCTACTGTGGTGTCTCAAATATGTTGTCTACACTATGGTGTCTCCACTATGGTATCCCCCCTACGGTGTCTCCATTATGGTATCTCAACTAATTATTGTGTCCCCACTATGGTATCTCCCCTATGGTGTCTCCTCTTTGGATTCCCCACTATGGTGAAACCTCTATGGTGTGTCTACTGTGGTGTCTCAAATATGGTGTCTACACTATGGTGTCCCCACTATAGTGTGTCCATTATGGTCTCCCCATTATGGTGCCTCCTTTAGGGTGTCGCCAATAGAAAAATAAATATCTGGTGTATTATAAATAAATAATTAAATATGCCACCTCTTCCACCAGGTACCCTTCAGGATTGGAGGGCTCTCTTACTCAAAACTCAAAAAAAAAGTTTGGCCGCACTGATTGCTAGTTGTGACTGCAAGATTTTAGTTTAGGTCCTTGTGTCATGATTTCTACTAAAACGTGTAGCTTTACTACAGGTTTAAGCCTCCATAACCAAGGGGCTTTGTTCAATTTGAATCCTGCAGGACTGAACCCTTCTTTGGGGTCTGATCAATCAGGACCTAACTGTGTGTGGCTAGTTTCAGACCCATTAAACAAGGGTTCCTTCCAGCCTGATCTGTTGTTAAGGCCGTTTAATGTCCCACTTCACTCCCTCGTCTAGAGGTTACGACCCGTTATTAGGTCTCCAACCATTTTTATGGTCATTCACCGCAAAGGCCAGCACTCCAGGAACAGAGACTGCAAGGGGCACGTTGGAAGCTCCTTATTAAAATCCCATCTTTTTTCTTAATGGCCTTGATGGTTTACTAAGGGCCCCTTACTGCTCCCACCAACAATTGTGATCTGTGACTTCAAAGGGGGCTCAGTGCAAATAATTACTGGGCAATCCAACATCGCCATTGTGCTCTTTAAATTACATTGTGGTTTACGCCTCGGTTAAAGGCAAATAATGCTGAAAAAGGATGTTGCTTTTACAGTTAAAGGCTGCCAGTCAAGGGGTATGATTCTGATGTGGGCCATTTCTCTTCCATTCCAAGAGACAGATAAAACGATGACCAGTTAAACAGCTTCCATTACCGGCAGGAGAACTGAATGACTGTAGAGCCCCATTGAATTACTACAGCCATGCTACCGGGCTTCATAATGAGGCAGACCTACAATTCTTTTTAAGTTAATAATTATAGCAGCACAGGTGGTTCACCCTTCCCTTATACTTAAGGTAATCATTATGTAAGGGCAAAGTAAGACAATTCAAAAGCTAAAGAAAAAAACAAATAAACCGTTTTAGATCAGCAAAACGATCTTGTTTTTAAGCTGAACATTGTCTTTAAATACCATTAAGACACCAACATTCCATAAAAATGCTTCACCGCCCCTTTTAGTTCTATTCGTATTCTATTTAAGGAACGTACTGTACATCCTTCCTGGTTTTAAAGAAACTGCATTTGTATGAGACACACTGACCATGTGTTAGGATGAAGGAGAGTCACATGGTAATGGATCTCACCCATTCATATCAAATTCCCATAATTCAGTATTCAGGCAAGAAATAGAATAGAAATATGAATGGGCAAAATAAAGGATAAACAAAGAAATGCAATCCATGGTCTGTTCTATCAGTAATGTGTGAATGGCCTTTCTGATGTGTGTTCGTCTGCTAGGTGTTAAATATACAGTTACTATGAGTGTTGAATTACTTGTTTAAGTAATAGCACTGACGGACAGTATGGTAGCTCAGTAATTAGCACTGATGGACAGTATGGTAGCACAGTAATAAGCATTGACGGACAGTATGGTGGCTCAGTAATTGGCGTTGATGGGCAGTATGGTAGCTCAGTAATTAAAAACTATGGACAGTATTAGTAGCGCAGTAATTAGCACTATGGACCAGTATGTAGCACAGTAATAAGCGATGAGGACATTATGGTAGCATCAATAATTGGCACTGATGGGCAGTATGGTAGCTCAGTTAATTAGCACTGATGCGAACAGTATGGTTAGCCTCAGTAATTAGCACTGATGCAGCAGCTGGTAGATCCGTAAGTGGGCAGTATGCACGCTCAGTAATAAGAACTGATGGACAAGTATGGTCGCACAGTAATTACGCACTAATTGGCAGTATGGTAGGCAAAGTAATTAGCACTGATAAGCAGTATGGAGCACAGTAATTAGACACTGAGGGCAGTATGGTAGCACAGTTAATTTAGCACGGATGGGCAGTTTGTGTAGGCTCAATTAAAGCAGTGATGGGCAGTAGGTAGCACAAAGTGATTGGCACTGGGGACAGTATGGTAGACACAGTAATATCACTGATGGACAGTATGGTAGCTCAGTAATTAGCACTTAAAGAAAATGAGGGCAGTATGGTTAGGCAACCTCAGAATTAGCCCTGATGAGGCAGTATGGGTAGCTCAGTAATAGTACTTATACTAGGAGTGTTGAATTACTGTTAAGTAATTACACTGAGGATCATATGGTTGCTCAGTCCCGTAATTAGACTTGATGGGACAGTTGGTAGCACAGTAATACGCACTGACGTACAGATGGTCGGCCCTCAGTAATTGGCGTTGATGGGAGTATGGTAGCTCAGTAATTAACCACTAATGGACGTATTGTAGCGCAGTAATTAGACTGATGGACAGTATGGTCCACAAGCAATAAGCACTGATGGACCTGTATGGTTAGCACAGTAATAAGCGCTGATGGCAATTATGAGTGCACAATAAATTGGCACTGATGCGGCAGTATGGTAGCTCAGAATTAGCACTGATGGGACCGTATGGTAGCTCAGGAATTAGCACGGATGTGTGTAGTATTGGTAGCTAAGGATGTGTGGGCTAGGTTTTTGGGAAGAATTTCAGTAGTATGGAAGTGATGGGACACTATGTGTTTTATGCACAGGTAATTTGAGAGGACTAATGTTGGTTTTGTGTTGCTCAGTATGGCTTTGTAGGCATAAGTTACATTAGTCTACTGATAATGCAGTGTGGTAGCCCAGTTAATATAAGTATGAGCTGCGCAGGATCGGTATGCCTACATGTTAATTAGCATCTGTATTGGGCAAGTTGTGTGAGCTCTAATAATTTGGCCTAGTGTATGGGCAGGCTGGTTACGTCAAGAGTGATTGACTTAGCGGGTGGTCATGTTATAGTGTGATGTCATCAGTAATTATTTCACCGATGGATCCTGTAGTTGGTTAGCCAGTAGATTAGGTGACATTGAGGGCATGTTATGGTTGTAGTACGCAGTGTGAATCTGCTGAATGAATGAGCAGTTATGGTAGTCCGTCAGTTATAGTAGCCTGATGTAGGCACGTATTGGGATTGCTTCACTAGTTTTAATTAGTTCACTGTTGAGTCTTATTATGGATAGATTTGTAGTAATTGTGGGCAGGATGGCAGCCCGCATTTTATTAGCCTATGTATGAGTGCAAGGTATTGGTAAGTCATTCAGTAAGGTGAGGCACTGCCATGGGCTAGTGTTAGTTGGTAGTCTGTCTTGAGTTTAATTGAGAGACACTGTATGTGCAGTTATGTGTATGACAGTGAAGGTGTATGCAATGGTGGGCAATATTGGAAGCACACGTTCTTGGCACTGAGGGCAGTGATTGGGTTATTGCACAGTGATTTTGCCACTTGTGTTGGGTTCAGTTATTGGTAGCTGTCATGTAAAGTTTAGTGAACTGGTGGCATTTTATGGTAGCAGTAGTTATATAATCACTGGTGGGTCAGCATTGGGTAGTCACACCGTGTATATTTAAGCACTATTCGGTGGCTGGTCGTAGACACATAGTGATATTTTAGCTCACTGAGTGGTGCAGTGATGTGGGGGAGCTGCAAATAGGCTACTTGTAGCGGCTGGTTCAAGTATGGTTTGCACAGTAATGATTGCTACTTGGCTGGTGCAGAGTATGTGTAAGGCAGACGTGAGTTTAATTTAGCAACTGGTTGGCAGTTATATGGATAGCACAGAGTAATTGTATGCACACTTGGGGGGGTAGCAGTTATGGTTAAGTTCTCAAACCCCGCAGGGGGGGTACAATAAATATAGGTTAGCACTGGTTTTGACAGTAGTGGTAGACACAGTTTCATATAATGCCATCTGGTGGGCAGTAATGGTAGCACAGTATATTGCCACTGGGTTGGTCATGTGATTTTAATGGTAGCCAGTTAATTGAGAGTCACGGGAGTGGGCTAGTATGTTGGTCTAGACCGACATGTTATATTTAGCATTCTGGTGGGCAGTTATGTGGGGAGGCCAGCAGTAAGTAGACACGGTGTGCAGTAGTTTTGGCTAGGCACAGAAGGTATATAGCACTGTTGGTGGGCAGCCTATGTAGCTCACAGTTTAATGTTAGGCTTAAGGTGGTGTGGTGTAATTTGGTGTGTAACTGCGTGTGGTTGGAGTGTTCATGTCCCAGCAAGTACAGACACTTTCTGCAATCAATATGAGATAAGTTAAGTATGTGTGTGTAGGGCTCTGTCAGGGGCTAGTGCCTGGCATGATATGGGTGATTACTACCATATAAGATTCACAATCCAGCGGTTTACACATCTTCAGCAGGCGAGACACTATAGAGCGATCACAAATGAGGAATTGTGAATATGGATGAAGTTTCCTGTGATCTGCATTCCTGCCATGCTATATTCATAATGGCCCACAGTTTGTTGGAATGTTTGACCTTGAGGAACCCGTGAAAAGTATCTCTGCCTGACAATTTAATCGTTGCAGTGGGTTCTATGTGAGCGCTAGGCGTGTCAGCGAAGTGTTCCTACAGACTATGTTGACTCTATTTTCGATTCGTAGGGCGTCCTAGCACCTCTTTTGTACAGAGAACATGGGCAAAGGGACAGTTCAGGTTCTATCTGTCGATGTGGACCCCTTGCATCTTGTCGTAAAAGGGCTCTTGCGTTGTGGAAATGAAACTTAGAACACAATACTGGGGATTGTGTTTTGAGTATAGTGGATCACGAACTTTCGATAGAATGCCTAGCGGGGGACCTACGCACGAGCAACGTCTTAAGAGCGGCACTACTATTACATTTTAAGGTCGTCAGGTTTGAAACTAATGCTGTAATTTGGGTCAGACTACATTATACCTATGATATCTGATGAATGAATTATTACAGATAGTACCATGGACCGGGATGAAATGATATAGGTAGCAGATTATACATAGACCTAGGTTGAATGTTTATATGTATCTTAGACTATACCTAAGAGTTGGAATTTGATATTGAATATTATCAGGTATATCCATGATGCTCTATGATTGTAATTAGTTAATATTACAGATATACTATGACATGTTGGATGGATGAATATTTTGTTATTCATGATGTATTACCATGATCACTATGGATGGAGTGATATTATTTACACATTGATATTATCCGTATTGAACCGGGATGGTTATGAATTATTACAGGATATAACCCAGACAATGTGGTATGAGTGAATATTATCATTATATGTGTTTGCTATTTGGTACCGGGATGGATCGGTGATATATTACTGATTGATTATACGCGGGAAAGGATAAATGAATTAGTTAAAGATTTCATTCCACCATGGACGGGTATGTACAGATGGGTAATTAGTTACATGAATTTAAGTACCACGACGCCCTTTGGATTGATGAAACTGATTACGATTTTAGACCGGACTCTGGTAGTGGTTTTGGAACCTTAGCAGCTGAGACCCATTGACTTTGTGATGATTATGAAGTGTATTATCGAGAGCATACCATGATCGCTCTGGGTAGGGATTGAATATATTTTTGACAGGTATTTTATACGCGTTGCTGCCTTGGATGTAATAGAAGTTAGTACAGATTGATACCTATGACGATGGATTGAATGATAGTATTAAGTCATACAGGTACCTAGATGAATGTACTTTAATATTTTACATGTTTTATCTATACTATTGACCATGATGATACTCAGGAGAATATTACAGAGTTTTACAGTTCATTGTACGGGATTGGATGAATAGTTTTACAGATATGCCAGATCCCGGGAGGGGTGTATGTAATATGACAGATACTATTAGCATATGTGACTTTGGAGTGGAAAATATTACAGAGAGTATACCTATGACAGTTGGTATGGATGATGAATCTCAGATATATCCTAGTACCTTTGAGATGGAGATGAATATTTAACAGAGATTGATACATTATGGACCTGGGTCATGGATATGATATATTGTATGACAGATATATCCATTTACCGGGATGGTATGAATATTACAGAGAGTACACATGATCTGTGATGGGGATGAATGATTAGCTGCTTAGACGCATTTGACAAAGGATGAATTGAATATTACAGATTATACCGATGAACCTGGATGTGGATGAATATGGACAGATAGTTCCGAGACATGGGTAGTGAATGTAATATTATCGATAATACCGGACATCTGGTTTTGTGACTGTAAGTATACACAGTCCACATTATTTATTCTATTGACTTGTGATGGATGATTATTTATGTAGCAAAGATTGTTTCTATATTTAGAATGCCAGATGTACGTGCGATGGGTTATTGGAATGATGTTTATTCGATAGAGGATGACCATACGCTGGAGGTTGGTTATGGGATGTAATATACAGCACTTCTTCACACATGACCTGGTATGTGCTTATGAAATATACATGATGTGTATACAACATGATCCTGTGATGGATTGATATATACAGTAGTATGTACTCTATGTGACCTGGATGGAGGAATATTGACAGTGATACTATGTATACAGCCAGAGATACAGGTTTGATGGGTATGGCATATTTATCAGTAATTCGTATCCGTAGTTGACAATGGGTACGGAATGTAATATTAAACAGATTTATACCATGAACAAGAGATGGAATATTGAATGATATACCGGTGACCGTGGGAAGGATGATGAATATTACAGCTATTGACACTATGACTCTGGATGTATGTATGTGTATTATCAGAATTAGCCATGTGACAGGATGAATGAATATTACGACAGGGAGTATCCGCGAGTGAGCCTGGATGGATGTAATATTATCTGAATCTAAACTGATATAACCCGTGAACGGTCGGATGAATTGAATATTACAGAGATACCATGACCTGGAAAGTAAGATATTACAGTGATTATTAAGTGACCTGCGAGGTGATGAATATTACAGACTCTGATTATACTCGGACAAGGGATGAATGAAGATTACAGATTAGTAGCTCATGGGACCTGGATGCGGATGAATTTGTATTACATTTGATTATACTGTTGTGTGACTCTGTATGGATGTTAATTATTACAGGATTTTTATACTTGATGCTGAGCTGGATGAATGAATAATTAGATTATACCTATGACAATGGATGATATGTGTGTATATTTACAGGATTGAGTACCTATGAACCTGAGGATTGGTTATTTGTAATATGTAGCGATATACCATGAACAAGGATTGTGAGATGCACTAGTAGCAGTATATATGGTTTGAGTAACGGAAATAACTATTGTGGAGGTTTGGTAGGAACATTGCTTAATATTTAGTGGGACCTGGGTTAGTTTTTCTGCAAAGGCTGGGGGGCCAAGGTAATGACAAGAGTCCAACGTGTAACATGTACCAACGGTAACATCCTTGCTCTGAGTCCTAGCATGGCGCATTGGTCATTGTTTCGGGAATTAAAAATTTGATTCTGTTCACGCCCATTATGCGTCATGCTCCGTGTTTGCTTGCTGATTAGCCAGCAATGTGGACCGATGAGAATAAATGTGGTGATTGTAATTTGGCTTAACTTGTACTGATAAATATGTTGAGTATGATGGTTTATGAGAGTAAGTTTCTTGTATTCTGTTTTGTGAGCCAATGGTGGCTAGAAGGCTGCAAGTGGTACGTCTGTTTTGTAGTGATCTATGTGGGTATTAAGGACCTGTATGGATGACTTACATGGTGATGTGTGGTTAGTGGGACTCGTCTTGGTTATGTTAGGGATTTATTATAAGTTGGGATGATTGTTAGGATTTAGGGGAGACCTGGAGTTAGTAGTGCAACTAGGTGTGATGTGGCGGTTGAGGTAGGGTAGTTCATGGTTAGTATGAGGACACTAGTTGGTATGTGTGGTAGTAGGGACTTTGTTTTAGTAGGGACATCTCGGGTATGTGGGTTGTGGGGACATTGGGTGTAGGGACACAAGGATTGTGGTTCAGTAGGGAAACGAATACAACTTCCGGTAGTTAGTGATACAGGGTGATGTGTGGTAGAGGGATCATGGGTAGTACGGGACACATGGGATGTGAGTTTGTTTAGAGAATGGTGGATGGAAGAGGGACTTACTTTGGTTTAGTAGGGGTATCATCAGGGATTGTGGCTCAGGTGGCTCAGGTGAGAAGGGGGTTGGACCACTACCTGAGGAATGGGGTTGGACCCCCACCGAAACGGTTGTGTATCTGAGCTTTGTATGTTGAGTACACTCAATAAATGGAGTGGGTTATAACTGGTTACCTGTAGTGTGCCTCCTGCAGATTCTAAATTGATTTGATATGTACCTGACGTGGCACTAGGGCCTCAGGGGGGGGCACCTCACAATATCCAGTTGGTAATTCACCAATTTGTCTGATATGTGTGTTTGCTTTTGAGTAGGGCACTGGTTCGTAGGGACACAGGGAGGTTAGTTAGTATGGACCTGCGTTAGTAGGACAAGGATATCAGTAGTATGGATCTGGTTAGTAAGGATGTGGTAATAAGGGACACAGGGAGGTGGTTTATGTAGAGGACTCTGGATTAGTAGGCGACACAGGGATTGTGGTTAGTAGGGACGCGGGTTAGTAGGAACACGGAGGGATGGTGTAGTGTTGGGACCTGGATTAGTAGGGACTGGTTAGTGTAGAGGAGCCTGTAGGGCCCCACAGGGATGTGAACAACAAGGATTGCTTTAGTAGGGAAAGGGTGTTAGTAGGACCTGTCGTGAAACAGACGGGGATGTGTAGTTAGTGATGATCTGGTTAGTAGGGACATCATGGGATGGGGGTACGTAGGGACCTGGTTTAGTTGATGCGACACATGGAGTTGGCTTTTAAGTAGGGATCTGGTTATGTAGGGATTAACAGGTGATGTGGGTTGATTAGGATATCATTTGGTTAGGTTAGGATAACAAGGATGTGTGTTATGTAGGGTACATGGTAGTTAGGCACACTGGGATTGTGGGTAGTAGAACCTGGTATTAGTAGTGCTATAACCAACTGGGTACACTGTCGCGGCTTTATATGTGGGTGGAGAAGGAAAGCAGTGTAATGCACCTGCTGTACTCATCTGATAACTTACTGTAATCTAGCAACTGGTATCTACTGTCAGCCTCCTAAGGGTAGGGAGATTAGGAAAAGCTTAGTGATTTGGACCTGCTCTGTATCTCACTGATAGGAACTAATCTTCCAAGGTATCGCTGTCACCTCCTAATGTCATGGGGAGAGGTAAAACAGTGAATGGATCCTGCGTCTTGTATTCTTCACTGTTAGGATTACTCAATCTTCGCAAACCGGTTACACTTGTCACCTCTTCTTAGATGTATGGCGAAGGAATATGCGAGTGAATGGACCTGCCTTGGGTCTCCGCATCTGATATGTTAAATAGTAATCCAACTGGTTACAATTGGCACCTCCTAATGTGGAGAGAGGAAATGCAGTGAATAGGACCTGCCTTGACCTCACTGATGTAGTAATCTATTCATCCAAATGGTTACAATGGCACCTCCTAATGTGGGAGTGAAGGAAAGCAGTGGAAGGGACCTGCTTTGTATCTCACTGATAGTAACTAATCTTGCATATGGTTACCACTGTCACCTCCTAATGTGATCTGATGAGAGAGGAACCGTGAATGGACTCTGCTTTATATCTTCACTGATATGTAACTGACATCTTCCAATGGGGTTTACAAACTGTCACCCCTAATGTAGGGATGAAGGATAAGCAGTGACTGATCGCATGCCTGATATCTCACTGATGTAGTAACTAATCTCTCCATGACTGGTTACACTGTCAACCTCCTAAGTGTAGGCGAAGGAAAGCAGTGAATGGACCTGCCTTAACCGCAGTGTGATGAGGTAACTTATATTTGTTCCAACTGGGGTACACTGTCACATCCTAATGTAGGGCGAAGGAATTGAGCAGTGTGAAGTGGGACCTGCCTTGTATATCAACTGACTAGTAACTAATGCTTCTCTACTGTACACTTGTTCACCTCCTAATGTGAGGGAGAAGGGAAAGACAGTTGAATGGGACCTGTGTTGTACATCACTTGATTTAGTAACTGTAATATTCCACAAATGGGTACACTGTGTCACCTTACTAATGTAGTGGGATGTAAGGAAAGTCAGTAAGATGCATCTCCTTGTACTTAATGCTAGGTTACACACATGAAGGGATTGGCGTTGATGGGCAGTATGGTAGCTCAGTAATTAAAACTAATGGACAGTATTGTAGCGCAGTAATTAGCACTGATGGACAGTATGGTAGCACAGTAATAAGCGCTGATGGCCATTATGGTAGCTCAGTAATTAGCACTGATGGGCAGTATGGTAGCTCAGTAATTAGCACTGATGGGCAGTATGGTAGCTCAGTAATTAGCACTGATGAGCAGTATGGTAGCTCAGTAATTAGTACTTAGTACTATGAGTGTTGAATTACTTGTTTAAGTAATTACACTGACGGACAGTATGGTTGCTCAGTAATTAGCACTGATGGACAGTATGGTAGCACAGTAATAAGCACTGACGTACAGTATGGTGGCTCAGTAATTGGCGTTGATGGGCAGTATGGTAGCTCAGTAATTAACACTAATGGACAGTATTGTAGCGCAGTAATTAGCACTGATGGACAGTATGGTAGCACAGCAATAAGCACTGATGGACAGTATGGTAGCACAGTAATAAGCGCTGATGGCCAAATTAGCACTGATGGACAGTATGGTAGCTCAGTAATTAGCACTGATGAGCAGTATGGTAGCTCAGTAATGTGGGCAGTATGGCAGCTCAGTAATAAGAACTGATGGACACTATGGTAGCACAGTAATTAGCACTAATTGGTAGTATGGTAGCAAAGTAATTAGCACTGATAAGCAGTATGGTAGCCCAGTAATAAGCACTGATGGGCAGTATGGTAGCACAGTAATTAGCACTGATGGGCAGTCACTGATGGGCAGTATGGTAGCACAGTAATTAGCACTGATGGGCAGTTTGGTAGCTCAATAATTAGCAGTGATGGGCAGTATGGTAGCACAGTGATTGGCACTGGTGGACAGTATGGTAGCACAGTAATTATCACTGATGGACAGTATGGTAGCTCAGTAATTAGAGCACAGTAATTATCACTGATGGACAGTATGGTAGCTCAGTAATTAGTACTGATGGGCAGTATGGTAGCTCAGTAATTAGCACTGATGAGCAGTACACTGATGGGCAGTATGGTAGCACAGTAATTAGCACTGATGGGCAGTATGGTAGCTCATTAATTAGCACTGATGGGCAGTATGGTAGCACAGTGATTGGCACTGGTGGGCAATATGGTAGCACAGTGATTGGCACTGATGGGCAGTATGGTAGCACAGTGATTGCCACTGGTGGGCAGTATGGTAGCTCAGTAATTAGCACTGGTGGCATTATGGTAGCATAGTAATAAGCACTGGTGGGCAGTATGGTAGCAACTGGTGGGCAGTATGGTAGCACAGTAATTAGCACTGGTGGCAGTATGGTAGCACAGTAATTAGCAGTTGTATTGATGTCCCGTGGTATTAGGCATTAAATGTTGTCTGGATTCACTTTAGTCAAGATATGGGGCATGTGGTACAATTGCATGAAGGTTGCAGGGAGTAAACCAGTGGTAATACTGGGAATTAAAAAGGACGTGGTCGAGTGTTGTAGGGATTGGTCAGGTGGGTATTGGAGGGGAACATTAATGTTGTAAGTATGGGATGTCAGTGGGGGGTATTAGGCATTAATGTTCGAAATGGGATGTCAAGTTGTATTGGGAGGGAGGGGGGGCCTTAATGTGTTATATGGATGTCAGTAGAGTAATTAGTTATTGAATGTTGCAAGGAGGGATACCGGTGGGTAATTAGGCAAATAAAATAAGTGCGTATGGATGTCAGTGGTATGGGGGGTAAAAGGGGAGAGGCATTAAGTAGTAGTGTGTAAAGAGAGTGTCGCGATGTCTTAAAAAGAAAGGTAATATGAATGTGCAAAGGGATACCTTGGTATAACAGGAATTAAGGGAAGTTTTGTAGATGAAAGGGGGATAGTCCATGGGTGTATTAGGCATTAATGTGGTGGCTAATGGATGGCCAGTGTATTCGAAGTATGTAGTAAGTTGCAGGATCGCACAGTGGTATTAAGGTAAATTTGTTGGAAATTTTTAGGGATGGCGAACGTGGTAATTAGTTAATTCATAGGGGGGTTTGTAGGGATATCAGTTGTATTAGTTATTAAATGTATTACGAGGATAGGGGAGTAGTGTTTTGGGTATGATATTTAGGGCGATAGGACCAGTATATAGGAGGTATTGATGTTGTAGGGATATCAGAGTGAGTGATTAGGGGGTATTAATTTAATGCAGGGGGGGGGATAAGGCCAAGTTGTAATTAGGCATTAATGTTTTATGGCTGTCACGTGGTATTAGGGCATTAATGTTGTAAAATGGATGTCATTGTATTGGTATGAATGTTGCCGGGGGTATACCAGTGGATTAATTAGGGAATTACTGTATGTATGATGTCAGTGGGGTATTAGGTCCTGGGGGGGAGTAAGTTGCCTGGATCCAGTGGTATTAAGGTATTCATTTTTTGCAGGGATCCGCAAGGTGGGTGGGAGGAAAATATTGGAAGTTAGTTGTAGGGATATCATTGGTATTAGGTATTCATGTTGTAGGGATATCAGTGGTATTAGTGTATTATGTGCAGGATCAGTTTTATTGGGTAATTATATTGGTAGAATACCAGTAGTACTGGGGTAGTGTGATGTGTGAGGTGGATAATCAGTGGTGTTGTATTGAATGTTGCAGGGGCTCCCCGTGTGGTATAAGAGGTTCTTGTGATGTTTAGGGATTGCAGTGTGTGTAGGGGCATGAGTGATTTTGTAGGATGTTGAATGATATAATTATTAATTGTGGCAAGGCATGGCACAGTTAATATTGGGATTCGTCTATAATTGGTACAAATCCCTGGTGTAATTGTGATGTTTTAAAAGGTAGTTATCAGCTGGATATTAAATATAATGATAAGCTAGTATGGTGCATAGACATTGGTTATAGGTGTGATAGGAAATTTAATTATGGGCTAGGAAAACCAAGTAATTCTTGAGAATAATTCATGTAAGTAGGAAATCCTGTGGTATTTAGGATGCAATGATGTTGCGGAGCTACGGTGAGTTTACATTAGCTATTTAGTTGTAGGTAATATCAGAGGTGATATTAGGGTATTAATGGTTGTGTTGATGCTCAGTGATTATTGAGTAGTAAGTTGTTTGTAGGGATTCCAGTGTTTATTGAGGTATTGATGTTGTAAGGGATCCATTGGATCTGGGGTATGTCATGTTGTACGGATACCTAGCGTTAATTGAGGCGCTAAATCCGTTTTTGTCAGAGGTGCTAAAAATCAGTGGTATTTGGTTTTCAGTTGATAAGGATATCCGTGTGTATTGAGGTCGTGGCATTTGTAAAAAAGGAGGGGGAAGCTCCAGTGGTATTAAGGTTTAATGGTTGTCAGGGATACCAGGTGGTAGTTAGGTATTATGCTGGGGGTTGGTAGGGGATACCAATTGAGTATTAGGTGGAAATTGTTTGATGTTGTAGGGATAGCCAACCGTGGGGTATTAGGTACTAGTTGTTTTGTTGCAAAGGAAAAATAAAAACTATTGGTGTAATTAACGGTATTGGTACAACTGTTGGGTGCTAAAGGGATACTACATAGCAAATTGAGGGGTGGTCTTAATTGTAGTAATGGATATCAGGTGTTCTACATAGGTATTACTGGGTTGATCGGGGGATGAGCCATGGTATTAGGTAGAGTGATGTTGTTCCGGCGAAGATCAGTGTAGTGGGGGTATTTTGTGATTGTAGTACACAAACAGGGTATTCGTGTAATTGATGTTTGTAGGTATCAGCCATAATATCTGGGTGCTTCGAATAGGTCTGTAAAGGCGAGATACCAGTGGGGAGTGCATGGGAAACATTTTTGTAGGCTATTAGTGGTATTGAGGTCTTTCATGTTTCAATTCTCTCAGTAGGGTATAGGTATTACATGTTTTATTGCGTTACCAGTGATTATATCGTGTGTATGGGATGATGTTGTAAAAAGAGGAAGAGGGCTCCATGGTGAATTAGAGTTTGGGGGGTAAAATTGGGGTAGGGAGTACCCGTGTGTATTAGTATTATGTTGTAACAGATATCGGGAGAATGACTCTTGGTCTCGTTGTCTTTTGTAGGTATACCAGTGGGATTAGTTATTGATGTTGTATGGATACCCGTGGTATATACGTACTGATGTTGTCGGAATACCAGTGTATTAGGTATGTTAATGTTGTATGTATAGGGTCAGAGTTATATAACGATATTAATTTGTATGGTTCATGGGGTGATAATATCGTTATTGATTTGTTAGGGAGACGTTGGGAAATTAGCTAGTTAGGTGTTGTACAGATACCTTATCAGTGAATTGGCTATTTATGTTTGTTAGGTTATGACCAGTGTTGTAAGGAATATTTGATGTGGTAAAGGTAAACCAGTGAAATCTGGGGGTTGGTTCATGTTGTACACGTGCATCCGAGCACTTGTAGAGTAGGACTTAATTGTAAGGATATCAGTGTATTAGTATTCAGTGTTGTACAGATACCAGTGAAAGTATTATTCATTATTTAAAAAGGAGGGGAGTGTAAGAGGTATCAGTGAGTATATAGGATATTCATATATGTTGTAAGCTACCGTGGCGATATTAGTGTATTGATGTTGTAGGGATGATCTTGGGAGATGTATTAGTTATTACACTTTTTGTAGATATGAGACCAGTGGCTTAAGGATGAATGTCATGTTGTAGGGATACCACTGTATTCGAAATGAATTCATATTGTAGGGTATGACCAGGGTTCGGAAGTCAATATTACATTGTGTGTAACTAACAAATTCAGTGTCAATCTTTATACTTAATTCCTGGAGGGCGAGTAATGACGAGCAGTTGTCACTTTTCACAGATTGTGCGCAGAACGACAGAAGCCAGTCTTTGTGCTGCTGATAATGGTGTGGGCTCTTAGGAATGCAGGGGGAATGTAGCCACTGTGTCACTTACAAAAGAGAGGCCCCTTTGTGAGAAAACACTGGACCAAAATGACAATGACATCACTTATTATGACCTAATTTTTTCCTTCCGAAATATCATGATATTTAAAAAAAATGTGCGCGCTATGTGCAAGTAGCACATCTCCGTGCTCTCTCGCCTGTGCCTCGTCATTGTGAAGGGTAAACAGGACCAGGGTGTCCGTCCAGGGGTCAGAAGGTGGTCCTAACGGGAACACTTTGAATTTCCAAGGTCATGGGCTTGTGTGCCGGGAGGTTTTTTATATCCCTCATCCTGCAGCTGCTCTTGACTTCAAACGCATCAATGTCCTAAGCAACTTCCATCACAGCAGTCATAATAATAGCCCTGATACTGAGGATGGCAAATGGGAAGGTATTTATCAGAGCTTGTAAGTTCCGTTGCTTCTTATTTCGAATTCAGTAAGCTTGCTTTGTAAAATTCATGGGTCCGTCCCCAGACGGAATGAGGGACTAAATCTGGATGCAGTTTCTTAGAGGGAGAAGCCTTCACATCCGACCCCTCCAATGCCTTTAAATATTACCAAGGTTCCTTCCCAATGGCCTTTTACTATTCAACCCATCCTCCAATGGCCTTCTACTATTATACTCCCCTTCCAATGGCCTTTACTATTACCAACCCTTCAACTGGCCTTTACTATTATCCACCCTTCAAATGGCCTTTACTATTACCCACCCTTCCAATGGCCTCTATATTACGCACCCCTTCCAATCCAATGGCCTTTACTATAACCAATCCTTCCAATGCCTCTACTAATGTACAACCCTTCCATGGCCCTTTACTATTACCAATCTTCCATGCCTCTTCTACTATACTCACCTTAAAATGGCTTTACTCTTCCCCATCCTTCAATGGGCCTATACTATTACAATCCTTCCAAAGGCCTTTTACTATACTACTCACCTTCAATGGCCTATAACTATTAACACCTTCCTTCCAATGGCCTTACTTTACCAATTCTTTCCAAGAGGCCTTTCCTATTACGTACTCACCCTTCCCATGGGCCTTTACTATACCAATCCTTCCAATGGCCTTTACTATTACCCAATCCTTCACTGGCCTTTACTCTTACTTCACTCTCCCAATGGCTTTACTATTCCCACCTGACCAATGGCCTTTACTGTTACAATCTTTCCATGGACCTTTACAATAAATTACCACACGGGCCGGTTCAACATGGGTCACTTTACTATTAGGACCACCCTTTCCAATGGCTTGTACTACAGGTTGGAAAAGCCAACAACCTTCCAAGTGGCCTTTACTATTAATCGGGGCAACGGGCCGGTGTCCAAATGGCCTTTACTCTTACCGGGGACTCCTTCCAGTGGCCTCTACATTAACACTCCTTACCACTGCCTATACTAATTACCAATCCTTTCCAATGGCCTTTACTTTACCCCCCCTTCAAATGGCCTTTACTACTAGACATTACCCCACCCATTCCATGGCCTTACATTACTCCATGCCTTCCAATGGTCCTTGTAGCTATTAACCAATCCGGTTCCACTGTATACTATTCCATCTTTCCAATGCCTTTTACTGATTACCCACCCTTCAAATGGCCGTTACTATCACACCCACCGCTCCAATGGTCTGTTACTATCTACCCAATCCTATCCATGCCTATTACTATCTAACCATCCAAATCCAATGCCTTGAACTATTACCACGCGCTTCAAATTGGCCTTATGATACCCATAACCATATCCACATGTGCCTTACATTACCAAGTCCTTGCCAATGGCTTGACATTACTCACCATATCATGCCTTTTACTATTACCCCTCCATTCCAATGGCTTTACTATTCCGATGCCTTCCAATGGCGCTTTTACTAGTACCCACCCTTCAATGGCGCTTTACTATTACCCACCCTGGTCCAATAGGCCTTATACTATACCACCTGGCCTTCCATGGGCCTAGGTACTATGTCCAATCATTATCCCTGGCCTTTAACTATTCTTTACCACCCTTCAATTGGCCGTGTGCTATACCAATAACCCTCCTTCCAAGTGCCTTTACTAGTACCAATCTTCCCATGGCCTTTACTATTACCACAGGCGCTTCCAATGTCTTTGACTATGACCAAATCCTTCCAATGGCCTTTTGCTATTACCAACCCTTCAAATGCCTTATACGTAGTGACCCACACACATTCAATGGCCTTATTATATTACCATCCTCCAATGGCCTTTACTAGTAACTCACACTGGTCCCAGGGCCTTTAGGCTAATTGAACCCATAACTCGCAATGGCCTTAACTCATTTACCCAACGCCTGTCCCATGGCCTTTCTATTACCACAACCCTTCCATGGCCTTTACTATTACCCACCGTTCCCAATGCCTTGTTAACGATACCAAGGCGGTGTCCAATGGTCCTTTACTATTGGTACCGGGGAACCCCTCCAATGCCTTCTTATTACAATATAACCACGGCCTTCAAGTGGCACTATTACTCATTACCAACACCCCTTCCACGGCCTTTAACTTTACCAAGGACCCCCCTACAATAGGGCCTATTACTATGTACCGCGGAAAAAAGGGCCTGTCCAATGGCGCGTTAACTATTACACCTCCTCCAATGGCGGCTTTACTACGATTACCAACCTCCAATGGCCTTTACATTACCACCCTGCCAAAAAGTGGCGCTTTACTATTACAGCCCTTACCAATGGCTTAACGCATTACCAATCCGTTCCAGATGTGCCTTTACTAACTACTATTGATTACCAAAACCCCTTCCAGGGCTGGCCTTTACTAAATTCACCCCCTTTCCTAATGGCACTTTACTAGTATAAACCGACCCTAAAATCCAATGCATTTTACTATTACCAACCGCTTTTCCTGAACCTTTACTATACATGCCTCCAATGGGTCCTTTTACTAGTACCGGAGGCACCCTTCCATTGGGGCCTTTGACTATTACCAAAATAGGGAAGAAGAAAAGGGGGGGAAAGGGGAGAAAAAAGGGGGGGGGAGAGGAACCCTTCCAATGGCCTTTACTATTAACTAATCATCCAGTGGCCCTTAACCAGTACCACCCCTGTCCAATGGCATTCTAAATTACCAACCCTTCCAATGGCCTTTAACTAGTATTCCAATAAACCTAAGGTCCATGGCCTTATCCTAATTATTCCCAACGGCGCTTCCATGGCCTTAATACTATTACCAAACCCTTCCAATGGCCTTTACTATTACGATCCGTCCAATGGCCTTACTATTACTAATCCTCCAATGGCCTTTACTATACTATCCGTCCATGCCTTTACCAGTATAGCCAAAGGAAACACTTCCAATGGCATTTACTACTTAGCCAACTCCTCATGCCTTTTACTAGTGCTAATCCTATCCACATGCCGTATACCTGTACCGAACCCTTCCAAGGAGCCTTTACCAATTACCGGAACCCTCCAAGGCCGTTACTATTGTAACCGACCGTTCGCAATGGGCCTTTTACTATTACCACCTTGGTCCAACTTGATTTAACTATTACCGGGGAAAGCAACCTTTCCATGGAATTTATCTTTACCAGAACCCTTTTCAGTGAGCTTTGAAATTTCGCTGTCCGCAATCCCTATTAGTCTGCTGGTTTGCTTTACTAGTGCCTGGAGTAAGAGAGTAGAGATTTTTTTTTTTAGACTGATACAGAAATATTTTGTCACTGATGGGCTATCTTGGTGTAGACTAACTCTTGACTAACAATGCTGGTTTCAGGAAAAGTCAAAAAATGCACTTTGACCAATGCTCGATAAATTTCCACTTCTAGAGAACTTGACTTCCTTAAGACCGTAAATGGTGGGCTGACGATGCTACCTTCCTGATCGCGAGCCGGATAAGATGTCCTGTTACGATTGTCAGAGATTGGTTTACCTCATCCAGAATTACTATTGTCTTAATGGCTGACCAAAGATTGTTCAGCAACCCAACCATAGCAGAAAGTGACAGTTTATGTTATTTGGAGAGGTGTGTCCTGTCACCCAACAATGCTAAAATGTGGTCAACCACTCATTTCAAACCCTACTGAAAGTTAGGTGTGTCTCCACTAATATATCTCTGCTATGGTGTGGACCACAATTATAAATCTTTCGCTGCCTTGAAAACCTACGTCCCTACATTAGCTTGCCCATTGACAAACCTCGTACCTACATTTAGCTCCATTTGAAACCTACGTACCGACATTTAGCTGCCATTGGAAAACCTCCATACCTACATTTATCGCCATTGGAAAACCCCTACGTACTACATTTGCTCCATTGGAAAACCTCCGGTACTACATTTAGCTCCATTGGAAAACCTCCGTACCTACATTTAGCTGCCATTGGAAAACCTAGTACCTACAATTAGCTTCCATTGGAAAAACCTACATACCTACATTTAAGCTGCCATTGAAAACCTACGTACCCTACCTTTACTGCCATTGGAACACCTACACCACCTACATTAGCTGCCTTGGAAAACCTACGACGTACCTACATTTAGCTGCCATTGGAAAACCTACGTACCTACATTTAGCTGCCATTGAAAACTCCGGTCCTACATTTAGCTGCCATTGGAAAACCTGGACTACGTGTGGACATTTAGAGCCAATTACAAAACCTACGGTACCGAACTGACGTTATGCCATTTGGAAAAAACTGTACTAACATTTAGCGGCCTTTAAAAAACCTACTGTACGCTACAATTACTGGCACAATATAACAAATTATGGTAACGCGGGTACATTAGCTGGCCATTGGAACATCCCGTGAAGTTCCTAACATTTTGCTGCCGATTAAAAATGCTACTGTACCTACAATGTACGATCATTGGAGTAAAAACTACGTCCTACCTGTTGCTGCATTGAAAAATCTCTGTACCTACGATTCGCTGCCATTGGGAAAAACTACGTACCTGACATTTAAAGCGTGTGCATTTAAAAATCTTTTACCTACATTATCTGCCCTTTGAAGAGACTAAGCGTACCATACAGTTTTGCTGCCATTAAAAAAAAAACCTACGGACTAGCGGGATTAGCTGCGCTTAAAATAAACAATATTTACCTACAATTAGCTGCCATGGGAAAACTACGTACCAATACTTACATGCCGATGTGGAAAACTACGTACACAGACATTTACTGCCATTAAGACCATACACCTACAATTAGCTTCATGTGGGAAACCCTACATGACCTGCATTTAGCTGCCCATGAGAGAAACCTACGTCACCCAAAATACATTTTGAGGCCTGTGAAATTTCACGTACCTACAATTGATCTTCCCATTGGAAACCTACGACGTACCTACATTTAAGGGTTCCATTGGAACACCTACTACCTAAACTTACCTCACAATATTTGCAATCTGAGAAATATGGGCCGCATGCGCATTACTATACTGGAACCACTCAACCATCGGGGAATGGTACATTTCGTAGTGGAAATAAACAGTTAGCTGGAGATTCACCTATCAGACATTCAGATGTATATCTGAGATCATTAAGCCTCAAGGTTGTTGCTATGAATATTTAACCTTTCTAGGGGAGCGCTATATTGCTTTCAGTCAAGAGAAACAAAACTCTGTTTGGAATTGGTCAGCTTGATGAAAAGTAAACATTATTGTTATGCTTACCGCATGGTGATATCGTTATGACTGACAAGCTATCTAAACCTCTGTATAGCCATGGCCTGAGGAGCTGTGATAATGTAAAGTGTATTGGTAGTACTGTAATTGAGGTAATCCTCATAGTATGCAAGTCTGGTTGTCCGGAATAATGTCTGGGTGTTATGTTTCCAGAGACCCAGCCGAACAATCTGGGTGGCTGGCTATAGGAGGTCGTTACTGGAACTGCTGGTGGGGTCACTGGGCCGACCACCGTTACAAATCCAGGCATGCAACAATCGGGGGGCAACAAGGCTGTGAGTTTTGTGGACGTTTTAGTGGAATTGTAGTTATCGCTGGCACCGATGTCACTCCCTATTATATCTTTGGGAGTGTAGTGTCTCCACTATTATATCTACCACTATGGTATCTCCACTATGGGTTGCTCCACTAATGGTATCTCCATTATGGTGTCTCCACTATGGTATCGTCCACTATGGTGGATCCTCCACTGTGTGTTCCCCTCCTCTATGGTGCCTCCACTGTGGGTGTCTCCACTATTATAGTCTAATCCACTGTGTGTGTCTTCCACTATTATGAGTCTTCCACGTGTGTGTCTCCCTACTTTAATCTCACTCATGGTTATTGGGTCCACTTGGGTGTCTCTGCTATGGTTCGGGGGGGGAACGTCCACTGTGGTGGGTTCTCCGACTATGGTGTTCAACACTGGTGGTTGTCCTCCAATGTGGTGGGCTCGCACTTATTTGATAAAGTCTCCCCTGAGTGTATGCCCCTGATGTGTCCTCCACTAGTATCTCCATTATTTGAGTAGTGGGGGGTCCACTATGGTGTCTCCGCGTATGGTACTCCACTATGCTGTCTCCAACTGTGTTGTCCTCCACTTTGGTTGTCTCCACTAGTGGGTGTCTCGCACTCATTATAGGTCTCCACTGTGGTGTCTCCCACTAGTTAGATCTCCACTGTGGTGTCTCCACTTTATAAAAGTCTCACTGTGTGGTCCTCCCCTGCGGTTATATCTTCACTATGGGGGCGATCGTCCACTATTATAATATCTCGCCTATGTGTAGTCTCCACTATGGTATCTCGCCTGGTGGTCTCTGCTATGTATTCTCCACTTGTATCAGGGGGTCCACATAACATGGTGTCTCGGCTCTATGTGTGTGTCCCACTATGGTTGGTCAACGCTATGGTGTGATCTCCCCTCTGGGTATCTCCACTATGGTATCTCCACTATGTCTCCACCAGCTAATGAGGTCGCCACTATGGTGGTCTCTACTATTGTTCTCCCTATGGTATCTCCACAATGGTGTCTGCACTAATGGTATGCTCCACTATGGGTCGCCACTATGCTGTCTGCACTATGGTTATGGCGGGGGGGGGGGGCTCCACTATGATGGTCGTGCACCATGGTAATCTGGCCACAATGGTGGTCTGCACTATGGTATCTCCCTACTTGGTGGTCTCACTCTAGGTAGTGCAAAGGTCCACTGTGATTGTCGCCACGATGGTGTCGTCCAGCTGTGGTGTCTCCACTATTGTGTCTCCACTGATTTGTCTCACTGTGGTGTCTCCACTATTGTATCCGGTCGCAGCTGTTTGTCTCACTATTGTGCTCCACTATTGGTGTCTCCCTGGTGTGTCTCCCTGTGGTGTCTCCACTATTATAGTCTCCGACAATGTCATCTCGCACTATTTCTCTGGTCCACTAGGGGCATCTCCACTGATTAAAGTCTCACTGTGGTGTCTCCATATGTAATTTCACCCTATGTTGGGTGTCTCACACTATGGTATCTCCCTGGTGTTTTGTCTTCGACTATTATAAAAAATCTCCCTGTGGTGTCCCTCCACTAGGTATATTCCATCGGTGTGTGTCTCCACTATTATATCGTCCACTATGGTGATCGTCCACTATGTATGCCTCCATTGGGGTCCTCTGCTATGGTAAATCAACGGGTCACTATGGTTAATCTCCACATATGTGGTAATCTCCACTGTGATGTCTCCACTTGTTGTCTCCACTATGGTATCATCCACTATGGTAGTCTCACGTGTTTTGTACTCCATTGTGATTGGTCTCCACTATGGTCTCTCACCGACTGATGGTGTGCTCCACTGGTGTGGTCTCCATTGTGTTGTCTCACTATTGTATCTCCTTGATGTTGGGTCAACACATAGTGGGTATCTCCAACTATGGTTATCGTTGCCCCACGTAGTGTGTGTCTCCAACTATGGTCATCTCCACTATGGGGTAATCCTCCACAAATATGGTTGTCTCGCATATTGGTGTCTCCACTATGGTTTCGTCCACTATGGTGTCCAACACTATGGTATGCTAAGGGGTCCACTAGTATAACCGTCCAAATGGGTGTCTCCGCTGTGTTGTCTCGCACGTATGGTGTCCTCCACTGTGTTGGTCTCCACTTGGTTTCCTCCGACATGGTTGTGTCTCCCCTATGGTTGGGTCTCCCCGTGTTTTGGGGTAGTCTACACTATGGTGTCCTCCACTGTGGTGTCCTCCACATGGTTGTCAAGCTCGCCACTAAGTGGTGTCCCCCACTATGTGTCCACGACCTATGTATCTCGACTATGGTGTCCTCCACTGATGGTGGTCAAACCTCCATATGGTGTCTCCACATGGTTCTCCCTATGGTGTCTCCACGATGGTATCGGCCACTATGGTGTCTCCACTAGGGGATCTCCACTAGGGTATCTCCACTATGGTGGTCTGGCCACTATGTGTCTCCCACTGTGTTGTCTCGGGGGACACTCTGTTGTCTCCACTAGTGGGTCAAACACTCTGTGTGTCTCCACTAGGGGGTGTCAACATATGGTATCAGCTCCAGGCAGCTATGGTATATCCCTATGTGGGTCAACACTGAGTGTGATCTCCACTATGGTGTCTCCACGATGTCCACACTCTGGTATGCTCCATATGGTCTCTCCCTATGGTGTCTCGCACTGTGGTTGCTTCCACTATGGTGTCTCCACTATGGTGTCAACACTATGGTGGTCTCACTATGGTGGTCAACACTATGTATCTCCACTATGGGTATCTCCACATGTGTAACCGAAGGGTAGCTCCACTATGTTCTCCACTATGGTGTCTCCACTATGGTGTCAACACTATGGTATCTCCACTATGCTGTCTGCACTATGGTATCTCCACTATGATGTCTGCACTATGGTATCTCCACAATGGTGTCTCCACTATGCTGTCGGCTGGCAGTATGTATCTCCACTATGATGTCTGCCTTGGTATCAAATCCCCAGTGTGTGTCTGCCCTGGTTCTCCCACTATGGGATCTCCATAATGCTGTCCTGCACTAAGGTATCGGGGAAGGTCCTATGATTCTGCCCTAATGGTATCTCCACAAAAAACTGTTTCTGCAGGTTCTCCACTATTGTATTTTCCCTGGTAGTCGTCTCCCCGAATGGTGTCATCCACTGTGGGGTCTCCACTGTGGTGTCTCCCCTATTTATCTCCACTATGGGTATCTCCACTATGGTTTACTCCACTATGGTAATCGCCTGATGGTGAGGTCTCCACTATGGTGTCTCACTAGTTATCGGGGGTCCCTATGTATCGGGTCCACTAATGTACTCCACATGGTATCTTCCACTATTGGTGTCTCCACTATGTTATCTCCCTAGGTGGTAACTCCACTATGTATCTCCACTATGGTGTTTCCACTTGGTATCGTCCACATGTGTCTCCCTGTGTTTGTCTCCACTATATTTCTCCACTATGGTTCTCCACTATGTGGTCTCACTATGGTAATCTCCACTATGGTATCTCCACTATTGTGTCCTCCACTAATGGTATCAAGGGGCTCCACTATGGGTGGTCTCCACGGTTGTATTAGTCTCCACTATTTTCTCCACTAGTAATCGGTCACTATGGGTCTCCACTGATGGTATCTCCACTATGGGTTTTCTCCACTATGGTAGCTCCACTATGGTATCTCCACTATGGTGTCTCCACTATGGTATCTCCACTATGTATCTCCACTATGGTGTCTCACTATGGTGTCCTCCACGATGGTCTCTCCACTATGGTGTCTCACTATGGTATCTCCACTATGGTGCCTCCACTGTGTTGTCTCCCTATTATGTCTCCACTATTTATCTCCACTATTTATATCCCACTATGGTACTCCACTTGGTATCTCACTATGGTATCTCTCACTATGGGTCTCCATATGGTATCTCCACTATGGTATCTCCACTATGGGGTCTCCAACTATGGTATCTCATTCTCCACTATGTTATCGGTCGCACTATGTGTGTCTCCACTAGTGGTGTATCTCCGGACTATGGGTAACATCACTATGGTTGTCACTCCACTGTGTGTTGTCTCCACTCGTTATGTCTACCACTATTGTATCTCCACTATGTTGTGGCTCCACTATGGGTAGCTTCGCCACTAGGGATCTCACGTATGTTGTACTCCACTGTTTGTATGTCCCCTCCATATTTATGTCTCCACTATGTACTCGTCTCCACTAGTGGGTTCTACACTATGGTAATCGGGTCACCCTATGGTCATCAATCCAACTATTGTAATCATCACTCATGGGTGTCCTCCACTGTGTGTTGTCTCACTGTGTTTTGGTCTCCACTATTTAATCTCCACTATGAGTGATCTCCACTATGGTTTCGGTCCACGGGGTATCTCCACGTAGTGGTTTCTCACTATGGTAATCGTCACACTATGGTATCAACTCCACTATGGTGGTCCTCCACTGTGTTGTCTTCCACTGTTGTGTCTCACTATGGTGTTCCCGGTTCCGACTATTATATCGTCCACTGTGGTGTCTCCACTATATCATTCACGTATGGCATCTCAGCGATTAATAGTCTCCACTATTGTATCGAATCGCACTTTGGTGTCTCGGCTATGAGGTGACGGTCCACTATGGTAGTCTCCAGTTCTGTGGTGTCCTCTGCTATAGGGTAGCATCACTAATGTATCGTCCACGTATGGTGTCTGCACTGTGGTGTCTGCGACTATGGTGTAATCTCGGCACTAGGGGTGTTCTCCAGCTATGGGTATCTCCCCTAGCGTGTGCTCCACTATGAATTCTGCACTATTTTTTGATCGGCATACCACAATGGTGTGGCTGCACTATGGTATCCGTCCAGCTATGGTTTCTCGGGCACTATGTAGCTCCCACGTATGGTGTCTCCACTATGCTTCAATCCACTTGCTGGTGTCCCTCGCACTATGGTGTCTGCACATGGTATCATCAAAACTATGGTGTCTGCAGCTAGTTGTAAGTCATCCACTATGGGTATCTCCACATGGTGTCTCCACTTTCACATCTCAACAACTCATGGTGTTCCCCACTATGTCTCCCCACGATGTGTCCCACTAATGGGTATTTGACTATGGTGTCTCTAAACTATGGTAAAACCACTCTGAGTTTCCCCCCACTATGATTTCTGCTACTATGGTGTCTCCACATGGTATCTCCACTAAAGTTTTCATCCTCTATGGGTTGGTCCCCACTATGAAATGTTCTCTACTAGGTTGTCTCCCACTAGGTATGCTCCGCTATGTTGTCTCCTCTAATGGTGTCCCCACTATTATGTCCCCCTATAGTGTCTCCACTATGGTGGGTATCGTCCACTTAGGATAAAACTCCCCTGATGATTTCTCCCCTATTGTAGTCTCCCTATGGTATCGCCACTTTGGTCTCCACTGAGGGTATGTGTATCAGGTCAAATATGGTGTCTCCACTATAATCTCCCATATGGTGTATCCAGCTATTATGTCCTGGGCCACTATGAATGTTCTCCCTATGGGTCTTCACTATGGTTAGTCAATACCACTAGGTATCTCCACTATGGTGTCAATGCCACTATGTGTCAAATACACTATTGTCGCCGGGGGGGGAAGTCCACTATGGTTCCTCCACGTAAATGGTGGTCTCCCTATGGTGGTCCTCCACTAGGGGATCTCCACTATGGTGTCTCCCTATGGTGTCCGACACTGATGGTGTATCTCCACTATGTGTATTCTCACTACTATGGTGTCCTCCACTGTGTTGTCTGCCCACTATGGTGTCTCCACTATGGTGTCGAAACCTATTGTGTCTCCACTATGGGTCACACTAAGGGTATCGAATCCCCTATGGTATCCAGATACCACTATGGTGTCAACACTAGAAGTTATCTCCACTATGGTGTTGTCCGTCCACTATGGTGATCAACAACTATGGGTATCGGTCACGTCATGGGTAGTCGGGTCCACTATTGTTGTCAATCCACTGTTTTTGTTCGCTCCACTTATGGGTAGTCCTACCACTAGGTGTGGTCCAACACTATGGTGTCTCCATATGGTTCAACACTATGGTATCATCCCTATGTAAATCTCCACTAATGGGTATCTCACTATGGAGTCAGACACTAGTAGTATCGGGTCCACTATGGGGTATCCTAGGGGGTACCACTATGGTGGTCCGTCCAGCTCATGGGTGGGTGTCTCCACTTTGGTGTCATGAACTAGCGTATGGTGTATCGTCCACTATCTGTCTGCACTAGTATCTCCACTATTATGTCTGCACTATGGGGTATGCTCCCCATGGTGTCTGCACAGGATGGTGAAAAGCTCCACTGTGTCTCCACTATGCTGTCTGCCATATGTATATCGGGGGATATCCACTATGATTCCTGCAACTATTGTATCCTATTCCACACTGGTGTCTGCACGTAATGGTATCTCCTACTATTGTGTCTCCACTTGCTGTCTGCACTGATGGGGTTGCGTCCAAACTATGATGTCTAGCACTATGTATCCTCCCGCATGTGGTTGTCTGCACGAAATGGTATCGGGTCCACTATGGTCTTGGTCCACTGTGTTGGTGTCTCCACTGATGTTGTCTCACTGTGGTGGTCCTCCACTGTGTTTGATCTCCACGATTATATCTCCACTATGTTACTCCACGTATGGGAAATTTCCCCTGTGTTGGTCTCCACTAAATGGTGTCTCCACTTGTGGGTGTCTCCACGGTGGTTTGGTCCTCCACTATTTATCTCCACATGTGGTATCTAACCACTAGTGGTTTCTCACTATTGTCTCTCCACTATGGTATCATCCGACTCCTGGTGCTCCACTCTGTGCTCCAAGGGAAATCCGACTAATGGGTGTCTCCACGTATTTTGTCCCCACTATGGTATCTCCACTATGGTTCTCCACTATGGTTCTCCATATGGTTCTCCACTATGGTCGCGTCTCCACTAGGTGTCTCCACTGTGTTATGTCTCACACTATATGTCTCCAAACTATGTATCGGTCCACTATGGTGTCCTCCACTATGGTATCGTCCCACGTATGGTCTCCACTGGGTATCGGTCCACGATGGTGTCCTCCACGTGTTTGTCTCCACTATTTAATGTCCCACTATGGTATCTCCACTATGGGTGTCCCTCCACTATTGGGTCTCTCCCACTATGGTTCTCCCTATGGTATCTCCACTATGGTAACCTCCACTATGGTGTGTCTCCACTATGGGATCTCCCCATGGTATCTCACTATGGTTGCCCTCCCTAGGTTTCTCACTATGGGTATCTCACATGGTATCTCCACTATGGTGGTCTCCACTATGGTATCTCCACTAGGTGTGTCCTCCACGTGTTTGTCTCCAACTATTCTTCTCCACTATTATTCTCCACGATTTATCTCCACTATGGTCATCTCCCACTATGGTATCCTCCACTATGGTATCTCCACTATAGGTACTCCACTTGGTGTATCCACTATGGTATCTCACTAGGTATCTCCACATGGTGTCTCACTAGGGTATCTCCCTATGGTATCTCCACTATGGTGTCTCCAATATGGGTCTCCACATGGTATCTCCAACTATGGTGTCTCCACTATGGTGTCTCCACTGTTGTTGTGCTCCACTATATGTCGCCACTATGGGATCTCCACTATTGGTGTCTCCACATGGTATCTCCACTATGGATCTCCACTAGGTTTCCTCCACTGTGTTGTCTCCACGACTAGTCCTCCACTATGGTATCTCCACTATGGTGTCTCCCTATGGTATCTCCACTATGGTATCTCCACTATGGTATCTCCACTATGGTGTCTCCACTGTGTTGTCTCCACTGTGTTGTCTCCACTATTATATCTCCACTATGGTATCTCACATGGTGTCGCCACTATGTATCGTCCACTATGGTGTTCTCCACTACTGGATCATCCACTATGGTATCTCCACTATGGTGTCTCCACTGTGTTGTCTCCACTATTGTGTCTCCACTATGGTGTTTCCACTATTATATCTCCACTGTGGTGTCTCCACTATATCTTCACTATGGCATCTCCACTATTATATCTCCACTATGGTATCTCCACTTTGGTGTCTCTGCTATGGTATCTCCACTATGGTATCTCCACTGTGGTGTCTCTGCATGTATCTCCACTATGGTATCTCCACTATGGTGTCTGCACTGTGTGTCTGCACTATGGTATCTCCACTATGGTGTCTCCACTATGGTATCTCCACTATAGTGTCTCCACTATGATGTCTCCACTATGGTGTCTGCACTATGGTATCTCCCTATGTATCTCCACTATGTGATCTCCACTTTCACATCTCACATGGTCCCCAAAACCCTTAATGGGTCTCCCACTATTGTGTCCCCACTATGGTTTTTGACTATGGTGTCTCTACTCTGGTAAAACCATATGGTGTCCCCACTATGATGTCTCTACTATGGTGTCTCCACTATGGTAGCTCCACTATGTTTTCTCCTCTATGGTGTCCCCACTATGATGTCTCCCCCTATAGTGTCCTCCACTATGGTATCTCACTATGGTATCTCCCACTATATTTCTCCCCTATGGTTTCTCCCTATGGGATCTCCACATTGTGTCTCACTATGGTAATCTCAAATATGGTGTCTCCACTATTTCTCCACTAGGTGTAGTATCCACTATTATATCCTCACTATGATGTCTCCCCTATGTGTCCTGCACTCGGGTATCTCCACTATGGTGTATCCACTATTATATCTCCATTATTGTTCCTCCACTTTATACATCCTCACTATATGTCCCTCCACGAGGTGTCTGCACTATGTATCTTCTCCCTAATGGTGTCTCCCACTATGGTATCTCCCCTATGGCGTCCCAAAAACTATGGTGTCACTCCACTATGGTGTCTCCACTATGCGTCTGCACTATGGTATCTCCACTATGGTGTCTGCACTATGGTAAGCCTTCACTATGGTGTCTCCACTAATCACATCTCCACTATGGTGCCCCACTATGGTCTCCCCCCTATTGTGTCCCACTATGGTCTCTCACCTATATGTCTGCACTATGGTATATTTCCAAAATGGTGTCTGCCCTATGGTATCTCCACTATGGTGTCCTCCACTAAATGCTGTCTGCAGTAGGGTAATCACTCCACTATGATGCTGCACTATGGTATCTCCCCAATGTGTCTGCACTATGTATCCTCCACTATGGTGTCTCCACTATGCTGTCTGACATGGTTCTCCACTTGATGGTCTGCACTATGGTATCTCCACAATGGTGTCTGCACTATGGTATCTCCACTATGGTATTTCCACTGTGTTGTCTCCACTATGGTGGTCTCCACTGTGGTGTCTCCACTGTGTTGTCTCCACTATTATATCTCCACTATGGATCTCCTATTGTAATTTCCCACTGTGTTGTCTCCACTATGGTGTCTCCACTGGGGTGTCCCACTGTGTTGTCTCTCCACTATTATAATCTCCACTATTGTATCTCCACTATGGTTTCTTTCTCCCTAATGGGTATCCTCCCCTATGGTAATCTCCACTATGTGTCGCCACTATGGGTATCTTCCACTATTGGATCCTCCACTAGGTGTCTCTTCCTCCCACTATGTATCTCCACTAATGGTACTCCCCTGATGGTGTCTCCCTATGGTTCTCCACTATGGTATCTCCACTAGGTGTCCCACTGTGTTGTCTCCACTATTCTGTCCACTATTTGTATCTCCGACTATGTTTCTCCACTATGGTATCTCCACTAGGTGTCGCCACTATGGTATCTCCACGATGGTGTCTCCTGTGTTGGCTCCACTATTATGTCTCCACTATGGTATCTATCTCCACTATGGTGTCTCACTAGGGTATCTCCACTGGTTTCTCCACTATGGTAGCTCCACTATGGTCTCATCACTATGGTGTCTCCACTATGGTATCTCCGCTATGGTATCTCACTATGTGTCTCCACTATGGTGTCTCCACTATGGTATCTCCACTATGGTATCTCCACTATGGTGTCTCCACTATGGTATCTCCCTATGAGTGTCTCCACTGTGTTTTCTCCACTATTATGTCTCCAACTATTATATTTCCACTAGTATATCTCCACTATGGTATCTCCACTATGGTATCTCCACTATGGTATCTCCACTAATGGTATCTCCACTATGGGGTCTCCACTATGGTATCTCCACTATGGTATCTCCACTATGGTGTCTCCACTATGGTATCTCCCCTATGGTATCTCCACTATGGTGTCTCCACTATGGGTCTCCACTATGTATCTCCACTATGGTGCTCCTATGGTGCTCCACTGTGTTTGTCCTCCCTATTTATGGTCTCCACTATGGTATCTCCACTATGGTGTCTCCACTATGGTATCTCCACTATGGTGTCTCCACTGTGTTGTCTCCACTGTGTTGTCTCCACTATTATATCTCCACTATGGTATCTCCACTATGGTGTCTCCACTATGGTATCTCCACTATGGTAGCTCCACTAGGTATCTCCACTATGGTGTCTCCACTGTGGTTTTCTCCACTGTGTTGTACTCACCTATTATCTCCACTATGGTATCTCCACTATGGTTTCTCCACTATGTATCTCCACTATGGGTCCCCTCCACTATGGTATCTCCACTATGGTATCCTCCACGAGGGTGTCTCCCACTGTGTTGTCTCCACTATTGTGTCTCACACTATGGTGTTTCCACTATTATATCGTCCCTGTGGTGTCTCCACTTATCTTCACTATTGCATCTCCACTTTATATCCTCCCATGGTATCTCACTTGGGTCTCTGCTATGGTATCTCCACTATGGTAGCTCCACTGTGGTGTCTCTGCTATGGGATCTCCACTCTGGTTCTCCACTATGGTGCCTTCAACTGTGGTGTCTGCCTATGGTATCTCCACTATGGGTGTCTCCACTGGGATCTCCACTATCGTGTCCTCCCCTATGATGTCTCCACTATGGTGGTCGCACTCTGGTATCTCCACTATGGTATCTTCTCCACTTCATGGGTCTCCACTTTCACATCTCCACTATGGTGTCCCCACTATGGTCCCCCACTATTGTTTCCCCACTAGTGTATTGTTGACTATGTTGGTCTCTACTATGGTAAACCACTATGGTTCCCCACTATGATGTCTCTACTATGGTGTCCTCCACTATGTATCCTCCACTATGTTTTTTCCTCCTCTATGGTGTCCCCACTATGATGTCTCCCCTATGTGTCTCCACTATTGGTATCTCCAGTATGGTATCTCCACTATGATTTCTCCGCTGTGGTTCTCCCCTATGGTGTCTCCCTATGGTATCTCCCTATGGTGTGGCTCCCTCTGGTATCTCAAATATGGTGTTTTTTTTTTCTCCACTATATCTCCACTATGGTGTATCCCTATTATACTCACTATGATGTCTCTCCCACTATGGTGTCCTGCACTATGGTATCCTCCACTATGGTGTATCCACTATTATATCTCCCAATTATGGTCTCCACTATGTATCCTCACTATGATGTCTCCATCGATGGTCGTCTGCCTAGGATCTCCACTATGTGTCTCCACGTATGGTATCGTCCACTATGGTATCCCACTATGTTTTCTCCCACTATGGGGTTCTCCCCTATGCTTCTGCACTAGGGATCTCCACTATGGTGTCTGCACTATTGTAGCTCCACTATGGTGTCTCCACTCATCACAATCCCACTTGGTGTCCCCACTATGGTCTCCCCACTAGTGTGTCTCCCACTATGGTATCTCACTATGGTGTCTCTACTATGGTAAAACCACTATGGTGTCTCCGATATGTTCCCCCTATGAATGGTCCCTCTACTTATGGTATCTCCACTTGGTTTTCACTATGATTTCTTTCGCTTATCTCCCCTATGGTTGTCCCACTATGGTATCTCCACTATGGTTTCTCCACTATACTGATTACTTTCCTCCCACTATTGTGCGCCACCATGGTGTTCCCCTATTATATCTCCACTATGTGTCTCATTCTGTATCTCCACTATTTTGTCCCATATGTAAATCGTCTCCCCTATGGTGTCACTACTATGGTGAAACCACTATGGTGTCTCTACTGTGGTGTCTCCCCTATGGTGAAAACCACTATGGTGTCGCTACTGTGGTTGTTTCCACTATGTCTCTCCATTATGGTGTCTCCACTATGGTATCTCCACTATGGTGTCTCCACTATGGTGTTGGGGGGGCACTATGGTATCTCCACTATGGTGTCTCCACTAAGGTTCCTCACTATGTTTCCACCTATGGTTCTCCACTCTGTGTCTGCCTATGGTATCTCCACTATGGATCTCCACAAGGGTGTCTGCACTATGGTATCTCCACTATGTGCTCACTATGCCAGTCCTGCACATGGTAAATCTCCACTATGGTGTCTCCACTACACATCTCCACTATGGTGTCCCCACTTGGTCTCCCAACTCTTGGGTCCCATACTATGGTATCTCTCTATGGTGTATCTACTATGCGAAACCACTACGTGTCTCCTCTATGTGTCCCCACTATGATGTCTCTACTACTAATGGTTCTCCACTATGGGTATCTCACGAGGTTCCTCCACTATGATGTCTCTACTATGTGTCTTCCCTATGGTATCTCCCCTATGGTGTCACTACCTATGGTGAAACCCTATGGTGTCCTATGTGGTGTCTCCACTAGGTGAAACCACTATGGTGTCTCTAATGTGGTGTTTTTCCACTAATGGTATCTCCTTATGGTGTCTCCACTATGTATCTCCACTATGGTGTCTCCACTATTGGTGTTGCACTATGTTCCTCCACTATGGTGTCTCCACTAAGGTTATCTCCCCTATGGTGTCACACTATGGTATCTCCACTAGTTGTCTGCACATGGTATCCTCCACTATGGTGTCTCCCTATGCCTGTCTGCACTATGTATCTCCACTATGGTGTCTCCACTATCACATCTCCACTATGGTGTCCCCACTATGGTCTCCCAACTATTGTGTCCCCTACTATGGTATCTCATCTTTGTGTATCTACTATGGCTAAACCACTATCGTGTCTCCTCTATGGTGTCCCCACATGATGTCTCTACTATGGTGTCCCCTATGTGTCTCCACTATGGTATCTTCCACTAGGTGTCCTCCACGATTAATCCCCTATGGTGTATCAACTATTATATCTCCATTATGTGTCTCTACTATGGTTTCTCCACTATGGTATTCTAACTATGTGTCTTCAACTAGTTTCCACTATGGGTCTCCACCATGGTTATCCCTTATATATCTCCATTATGGTGTCGCCCCTATGGTGTCTCCACTAGTATAGTCTCACTACAGGGTGTCTCCACTATAGTAATCCCCACTATGGTGTCTCCATTTTTATGGTTAATCTCCTCTATTGTGTCCCCACTATGGTATCTCCCCTATTGTGTCTCTACTATGGTGAAACCACTCATGGTGTTCTCCTCTTGGTGTCCCATTATGTGAACCACTATGGGTCCTCTACTGTGGTGTCTCCACTATGGTATCTCCACTATGGGTGTGTGCACTATGGGTATCTCCACTATTGTGACTCCACTATGGTGGTCCTCCCTATGGTGTCTCCACTAGGGTGTCTCCTGTCTCCACTATGGTGTCTGCACTATGGTATCTCCACTATGGTTCCCCCTCCACTATGTACCCACTATGGTGTCCTCCATTTTATTGATCTCCACTTTGTTTCCCCCACTAGGTATCTCCCCTATGGTCTCTGCTATGGTGAAAACCACTATGGTTCTCACACTTGTTGTGTCGCCACTATGGTGAAACCACTATGGTGTCTCTCTTTGGTGTCTCCACTCTGGTATCTCCACTATGGTTGTGTGCACTATGGTATCGGGGTTCCTATGTGTGTGGGATTACTATGGTGGTTGTGGCACTAATGGTGGTGTCGTGGGGGTGGGGGGGCTCCACTACTGTGTGTTCGGTCCCTATATCCTCCACTATGGGTGTCTCCACCATGGTGTGGGGGTTCGCAGACTAAGGCTGTTAATAGTCTCACCACTATGGTGTCTCCATTATCGTATCTCCACTATTTGTGTCCCCACTATGTTTATCTCCCATATGGTGTCCTACTATGGTGGGACACCACTATGGTTTCTCTCTACTGTGGTCTCCACTATGGTTAAACCACTAGGGTGTCTCTACTGTGGTGTTTTTCCCTATGTATCATCCACTACTGGTGTGTTCACTATGGTATCTCCCCTATGGGTACTCAACTATTGTTTTTGCACTCTGGTATTCTCCATTTGGTGTCTCCCACTATGGTATCTCCACTATTGTGGTCTACACTATGGTGTTTTGTGCACTATGTAGCTCCACTATGGTGTCTCCACACTAAAGGTAATCCTCCACTATATGGTGTCAACACTATGGTAATCTCCCTATGGTGCTGCACTAATTGTCTCTCCACTTGGTGTCTCCACATGCGTCTGCACTATGGTTTATCTCCACTATGTTGGTCTCCACTATCACATCTCCACTATGGTTCCCACTATGGTCTCTCCCTCTCCCCACCGATTGTGTCCCTACTTAATTGGTATCTCATCTATTGGTATCTACTATGGCGAAACCACGATCGTGTCCTCCTCTATGGTGTCCCCACTATGATTTCCTCCTTATGGTGTCCCCCTCCACTATGGTACTCCACTATGGTGTCCTCCACTATGATTGTCTCTACTATGGTGTCTCCCTATGGTATCTCCACTATGTGTCTCCACTATGTATCTCCCTATTGTGCTCCACTATGGTGTCTCCACTATATCTCCACATATGGTGTATCAACTAGTATATCTCCATTATGTGGTCTCTACTATGGTGTCCGTCCCTCCACTATTGGTATTCTACTATGGGTGTCTTCACTATTTTCCACTATGGTTTCTCCACCATTGTATCCACTATTATATATCCATTATGGGTCTCCAACTAATGGTCTCTCCACTATTATATTCCTCATATGGTGTCTCCAACTATTAAGTATCCCCACTAGGGTTGCTCCATTATGGTATCTCCTCTATTTTGTCCCCACTATGTATCTCCCCTACTGGGTGTCCTCGACTATGGTGAAACCACTAATGGTTTCTCCTCTTTGGTGTTCCCCATTATGGTGAAACCCTAGGGTGTCTCTCCTGTTGCGTCTCCACTATGTTATCTCCACTATGTGTGTCACTATGGATCTCCACTATGGTGTCCTCCACTATTCTCCACTATGTGTCCTCCCACCATGTGTCTCCACTTATGGTGTCCTCCCTATGGTGTCGCACTATGGTGTGTACACTATGGTATCTCCACTATGGTATCTCACACTATGTGTCTGGCAACTCTGGTATCTCCACTATGTGTGTACACTATGGTATCTCCACTATGGTATCTCACTATGGTGGTCTGCACAATGGTATCTCCACTATGGATCTCCATTATGGTGGTCTCCACTATGGTAATCTCCACTATGGGTGGCTCCACTATGGTATCTCCTCTATGTGTCCCCACTATGTTATCTCCCCTATGGTGTCTCTATCTACTGGTGAAACCACTATGGTGTCTCCTCTTTGGTGTCCCCATTATGGTTGCAAACCACTGGGTGTCTCTACTGTGGTTTCTCCACTATGGTTCATCCACTTGGTTGTGCAATATGGTATTTCCCCGTATGTTTCTCCACTATGGTGTCTCCACTATGGTGGTTCTCCACTCATGGTGTCTCCACTATGGTGTCTGCACTATGGTATCCAGCACTATGGTGTCTCCACTATGGTATCCCCACTATGGTGTCTCCATTATTGTATCTCCACTATTGTGTCCCCACTATGGTATCTCCTCTATGGTGTCTCTGCTATGGTGAAACCACTATGGTGTCTCTACTGTGGTGTCTCCACTATGGTTAAACCACATGGTGTCTCTACTGTGGTTTCTCCACTAATGGTATCTCCACTATGGTGTGTGACTAGGGATCTCCACTAGGTGTCCTCTCACTATATCCTCCACTATGGGTGGTCCCCTCCACCATGGTTCTGTCCGCACTATTATATCTCCCTATGTGTGTGCTCCATTATGGTATCTCCTATTGTGTCCCACCTGGTATCTCCCTATGGTGTCACTACTTTGGTGAAACCACTATGGTGTCTCTACTGTGGTGTCTCCACTATGGTGAAACCACTATGGTGTCTCTACTGTTGTGTTTCCACTATGGTAGTGCACTATGGTATCTCCACTATGGTATCTCAACTATGGTGTCTGCACTATGGTATCTCCATTATGGTGTCTCCACAATGGTATCTCCACTAAAGTGTCGTCCACTATTGTGGTTTTGCACTATGGTATCTCCACTATGGTGTCTCCACTAATGTATCTCCACTATGGTGTCAACACTATGGTATCTCCACTATGGTGTCTGCACTATGGTATCTCCACTATGGTGTCTCCACTATCACATCTCCACTATGGTGTCCCCACTATGGTCTCCCAACTATTGTGGTCCCTAACATAGGTATCTCATAGTAGGGACACAATATGGTGTGTCCACTATGGTGTGGTGCCCTAATGTTATCTCTACCTAGGGTATCCAACTATGGTGTCTGCACTATGGTATCTCCACTATCGTGTCGCTCTATGGTGTCCCCACAGATGTCTCTACTAGGTGTCTCCACTATGGTATCATCCACTTGGTGTCTCCACTTATGTAATCTCCACTATGGTGCTTCCGCCCACTATATCTCCACTATGTGGTATCAACTATTATATCTCCATATGTGTCTCTAACTAGGGTGTGCCCTCCACTATGGTATTCTACTATGGTGTCTTCACTATATTCCACTATGGTGTCTCCACCATGGTGTTCACGATTATATCTCCATTATGGTGTCTCCACTATGGTGTCCCCACTATGAAAATTCTCACTATGGTGTCCTCCACTATAGTACCCAACTTATTGGTCTCCATTATGGTATCTCCCTATTGTGGTCCCCACTATGGTATCTCCCCTATGTTGTCTCTACTATGGTGAAACCACTATGGTGTCTCCCTTTTGGTGTCCCATTATGGTGAAACCCCTATGGTGTCTCTACTGGGGGTGTCTCCACTAATGTATCTCCCACTATGTTGTGGCAACTATGGTATCTCCACTAGTCACTCCGACTATGGTGTCTCCACTATGGGTGTCTCCACTTCTGGGTTGTCTCCACTAATGGTGTCCTCCAACTATGGTGTCGGCACTATGGTATCTCTCACTATGTGTCTCCACTCTGGTATCCCCCACTCTATGGTGTCCTCCATTTTCTTTATCTCCACTAGTGGTTTCCCCACTATGGTATCTCACCTATGGTGTCACTACTATGGTGAAACCACTATGGTGTCTCTACTGTGGTGTCTCCACTATGGTATCTTCACTATGGTGTGTGCACTATGGTATCTCCACTATGGTATATTAACTATGGTGTCTGCACTATGGTATCTCCACTATGGTATCTCCACTATGGTGTCACCTATGGTATCTCCACTAATTGTGTCTGCACTATGGGTCTCCACTATGGTGTCCTCCACTATGGTTCTCCACCGTGCTTTCTGCATTCTATGGTAACTCCACTATGGTGTCTCCACTATCACATCTCCCCTATGGTGTCCCCACTATGGTCTCCCCACTATTTTTGTCCCACTATGGTAATCTTACCTATGGTGTCTCTACTTGTAAACTACTATTGTGTCCTCCATATGGGTGTGCCCCACTTGATTCTCTACATGGTGTCTCTACTATGGTGTCTCCACTATGGTTCCCACTATGGTGGTCTATCACTATGTATCTCCATATGATTTCTCCCCTATGGTGTCTCCACTATGGTATCTCCACTCTCGGTCTCACTATAATGCTCCACTATGGGTATCCACTATTATATCCCCACTATGGTGTCCTCCACTATGGTATCCATCACAATGGGTCTCTCTCCATTATGGTATCTCCACTATGTGCCCTACTATAGTTCCCACTACTAGGGTGTCTCCACTATGGTTCCCCCCCTACGGTTTCTCCATTAGGTATCACCTCCATATTGTTCCCCACTATGGTATCTCCCCTATGTGTCGCCTGCTTGGTTTCCGCCCCTAGTGAAAACACTATGGTGTCCTCAACTGTGTTGTTCTCAGTATGGTGTCTCCACTATGGTATATTCACTATAAATCTCCATTATGGTTGATCTGTCTCCACTATCGTGTCCTCCACTATTTAATCCCCACTTTGTGTCTCCACTACGGTAATCCCCACTTATGTTGTCTCCATTATGGTATCTCCACTATTGTGTCCCTATTTATTATCCCCACTAATGGTGTCTCCACTACGTATCACCCCCTCCGTTGTCTCCATTATGGTATCTCACGATTGGTGTCCCCCACTATGGTATCTTCCCCTATGGTGTCTCCTCTTGTGAAGGATGAAACCACTATGGTGTGTCTACTGGTGGTGTCTCAATATTTTTTCTACACTATGGTTCTCCACTATGGTATCCCCCCCCAACTGTGTTCTCCATTATGGATCTCTCACTATTGTTGTCCCACTAATGTGGTATCTCCCCTAATGTTGTCTCCTCTTTGGATTCCCCACTTGGTGAAACCTCTATGTGTGTCTACTGTGGGTGTCTCAAATATTGTGTCTCACTATGGTGTGCCCCACTATAGTGGTGTCCATTATGTCTCCCCATTATGGTTCCTCTTTATGGTGTCGCCCCAATAGAAAATAAATATCTGGTGTATTATAAATAAATAATTAAATATGCCACCTCTTCCACCAGGTACCCTTCAGATTGAGGGCTTCTCTTACTCAAAACTCAAAAAAAAAGTTTGGCCGCCTGATTGCTAGTTGTGACTCAAGATTTTTAGTTTAGGTCTCTTGTGGTCATGATTTCCTACTAACCTGGACGTTACACAGGTTTAAAGCCGCCTACCAAGGGGCTTGTTCAATTGAATCCTGGCAGGACTGACCCCTTTCTTGGGGTCTGAGCAATCAGGACCTACCTGTGTTTGGCTAGTTTTCATACCCATTAAACAAAGGGTTCCCTTCCAGGTGCCTATCTGTTTTTAAGGCCTTTACTGTCCCCCTTCACTCCCCGTCCGTAGAGTTACGCCCGTTATTAAGGTCTCCAACCATTTTTAATGGTCATTCACCGCAAAGGCCACACTCCAGGAACAGAGACTGCACGGGGCACGTTGGAAGCTCCTTCTTACAATCCCCATCTTTTTTACTGGCCTTGATGTTTTACTAAGGGCCCCTTACTTGCTCCCACCAACATTGTGATCTTGACTTCAAGGGGGCTCGTTCAAATCATTACTGGGCAATCCAACATCGCCATTTTGCTCTTTAAATTACATTGTGGTTTACGCCTCGTTCACAGGCAAATAATGCTGAACAAGGATGTTGCTTTGCTTTTACAGTTTTAAGGCTTCCAGTTCAAGGGGTATGATTCTGATGTGGGCCATTTCTCTTCCATCAAGAGACCGATAAAACGATGACCAGTTAAAAACAGCTTTCCATTACCGGCAGGAAACTGAAGACTGTAGAGCCCATTAATTCTACAGCCATGCTCCCGGGCTTATAATGAGGCATACCTAAATTCCTTTTTAAGTTATATTATGCAGCACAGTGGTTCCCCTTCCCTTATACTTAATGTAATCATTAGTAAGGGACAAAGTAGACAATTCACAAGCTAAAGAAAAAAACACATACACCGTTTTTAGATCACAAACGAATCTTGTTTTTACGCTGAACAATTGTCGTTAATACCATTAAGACACCAACATATCCAGAAAAAAATGCTTCAATCACTTCACCGCCCCTTGTAGTTTCCTTCGTATGCTATTTAAGGAACGTACGGTACATCTTCCTGGTTTTAAAAAACTGCATTTGTATGAGACACAACTGACCATGTGTTAGGATGAAGGAGAGTCACTGGTAAGGGATCTCACTCCTTCCTATCAAATTCTCCCATCATTTCAGTATTCAGGCAAGAAATAGAATGAAAGATGAATGGGCAAAATAAGGCATAAACAAAGAAATGCAATCCATTGTCTGTTCTATCTTAATGTTGAATGGCCTTTCTGATGTGTGTCCGTCTGCTAGGTGTTAAATATACAGTTACTATGAGTGTTGAACTTTAGACTTGTTTAAGTAATAGCACGACGGACAGTATGGTATGCTCTTATTAGCACTGATGGACCTATGGTAGCACAGTACTAAGCATTGACGGACAGTATGGGGCTCATATTGGCGTTGATGGCAGTATGGTATCTCAGTAATTAAAACTAATGGACAGTATTGTAGCGGCAGTCAATTAGCACTGATGGTACGTATGGTAGCCCAGTAACTAAGCGCTGATGGCCATTATGGTAGCACAATAATTGGTCACTGATGGATATGGTAGCCATTAATTAGGCACTGATGGACAGTATGGTAGGTGGCTCATAAGTAGCACTGAATGAGCTTAGGTACGCAGTAATGGGGGCAGTATTTCAGCTCGTAATAAGACCTGATGGACAGTAGGGTAGCACAGGTAGTAGCACTAATGGGCAGTATGGTAGCAAAGTAATTAAGCACTGATAACAGTATGGTAGCACAGTAATTAGCACTGATTGGCAGTATGTTTAGCACAGTAATTACACTGTGGGCTTTGGGTAGCTCAATAATTAGCAAAGTGATGGGCATTAGGGTACACAGTGATTGGCACACTGGTGGACAGTATGGTAGCACGTAATTAATCACGAATGGACAGTATGGTAGCTCAGTAATTAGCACTGATGGGCAGTATGGTACTCAGTAATAGCACTGATGATCCTATGGGTAGTCTCAGTAATTAGTACTTAGTCACTATGAGTGTTGAATTACTGTTTAAGTAATTACCCTGACGGCACAGTAGGTTGCTCGTACTTAGCACGGATCTGACAGTCATGGTAGCACAGTAATAAGCCTGACGTACAGTAGGTGCTCATAATGGCGTTGATGGGCAGTATGGTATCTCATAATTCACACTAATTGGGACAGTATTGTAAGCGCAGTCAATTAGCACTGATGACAGGTTGTATGGTAGCACAGCAATAAGCACTGAGGGACGTCATGGGAGCACATGTAATAAGCGCTGATGGCCATTATGGTAGCATGACATAATTGGCACTGATGGGCAGTATGGTAGCTCAGTAATTAGCACTGATGGACAGTATGGTAGCTCAGTAATTAGCACTGATGACGTAATGGTAAGCTCATTAATGTGGGCGTATGGGCAGCTCAGGATAAGACTTATGGACCTATGGTAGCACGTATTAGCACTATTGGTATATGGTAGCAAAGTAATTAGCACTGATCGCCGTATGGTAGCACAGTAATAAGCCATGATGGGCAGTTATGGTATCACAGTATTAGCACTGATGGGCATTGGTAGCTCATAATTAGCATGATGGGCTATGGTAGCACAGTGATTGCACTGGTGGCCAGTATGGTAGCACATCAAATTAATCACTGATGGACAGTATGGTAGCTCATTTAATTAGGGTGTCGTCTGTGGACTGGCAGGTATGGTAAAGCTCAGTAATTAGCACTGATGAGCAGTATGGTGCTCAGTAATTAGCACTGTGAGCAGTATGGTAAGCTCAGTATTAGCAACTGTGAGGCATTATGGTAGCTCAGTAATGTGGGCAGTATGGCAGCTCAGAATTAGTCACTGATGGGCAGTATGGTAGGCCACAGTAATAGCACTGATGGGCATTATGTAGCTCATTAATTAGCACTGATTGGCCATATGGTAGCACATGATTGGCACTGGTGGGCAATATGTGTAAACACAGGATTGGCACTGATGGGCATTAGTAGCACAGTGATTGCCACTGGTGGGCAGTATGGTAGCTCAGTCTTAGCACTGTTGGCATTATGGTAGCATAGTATAAGCCTGTGGGCAGTATGGTACATAGTACATTACACTGTGTTCAGTAATGGTATCGCACAGTTAATACACTGGTGGCTGTAATTGTAGCACAGTTAATTAGCACTGGTGGGCAATTATGGTAGCTCATAATTGAGCAGCTGGTGGGCATATGGTAGTCACAGTAAATTGCAACTGGTTTTGGCAGTATGGTAGCACCGTATTGCACTGTTGGCAGTATGGTACACGTATTATAGCACTGGTGGGCAGTATGTAGCACAGTAATTAGCACTGGTGGACGTATGGAGCACCGTAATAAGCACTGCTGGTGTCAGTATGGTAGCAGCAGTAATTAAGCACTGTGGGCCGTATGGTAGACAGTAATTAGGCAGTGATGGGCAGTATGGTGCACAGGAATTAGGGCACTGTGGGCAGTAGGTCAGCACAGTAATTACACAGTAATTAGCACTGGTGGGCAGTATGGTAGCACAGTAATTAGCAAGGTGTTTGAATGTTGTCCCTGTGGTTGCATTTCGCCCACAATACAGACATTCTGCACAATAGAGAAATTAGACTGTAAGCTCTTCAGGGCAGTGCCTGGCATGAATGGGTGATACACCAATAAGATCCCATCCACGTAAACTCACAGGCCTATAGACATCCAATGAGAATTAAAATGCTGAAAGTTTCCTTGATCTGCCTCCTGCCAGCTATATGCAAATGGCCACGCTGTGGAATGTTCCTAGACACCCGTTAAAATCTGCATGACAATAAAGTGCATGTGGTCTATGGAGCGCAGGGTCTCGATTTCCATACAGACATGGACTCTATTCACAGGCCTAGCCCTTTATTACAGAACATGGCAAAGACAGTTCAGCATCTGTCATTGGACCCCCTTGCAATGTCTTAAAGGGGCCCTGCTTTGGAAATGAAAAAGACTACTGGTATTTTATATATAGTCAGAATTGAGAAAGCCAGTCGGATGACTAGCGAAACGTCTTCAAGAACTAAACTTTAAGTCCAGTTGAACTAACTGAATATTACAGATAAACCATGACCTGGATGAATGAATATTACAGATATACCATGACCTGGATGAATGAATATTACAGATATACCATGACCAGGATGAATGAATATTACAGATATACCAAGACATGGATGAATGAATATTACAGATACCATGACCTAGATGAATGAATATTACAGATATACCATGACCTGGATGGATGAATATTACAGATATACCATGATCTGGATGGATGAATATTACAGATATACCATGACCTGGATGGATGAATATTACAGATATACCAAGACATGGATGAATGAATATTACAGATACCATGACCTGGATGGATGAATATTACAGATATACCGTGACCTGGATAAATGAATATTACAGATATACCATGACCTGGATAAATGAATATTACAGATATACCATGACCTGGATGGATGAATATTACAGATATACCGTGACCTGGATGGATGAATATTACAGATATACCATGACCTGGATGAATGAATATTACAGATATACCATGACCTGGATGAATGAATATTACAGATATACCATGACAAGGATGAATGAATATTACAGATATACCGTGACCTGGATGAATGAATATTACAGATATACCATGACCTGGATGGATGAATATTACAGATATACCATGACAAGGATGAATGAATATTACAGATATACCATGACCTGGATGGATGAATATTACAGATATACCGTGACCTGGATGAATGAATATTACAGATATACCATGACCTGGAAGAATGAATATTACAGATATACCGTGACCTGGATGGATGAATATTACAGATATACCATGACAAGGATGAATGAATATTACAGATATAAACCATGACCCTGGATGGATGAATATTACGATATAATGAACCTGATGGATGAATATTACAGATATACCCTGAGCCTGGATGAATGATATTACAGATATACCATGACAAGGAATGAATGAATATACAGATCTACCATTACCTGGATGGATGAATGAATATTACAGATATATGGTTAGTAAGGAAACAGGGATTTGTAGGAACATGGATAATAGGGACCTGGTTAGTATTGGCAAGCTGTGGGGGCCAGAAAAACAACTGACAACCACGAACATCCGCCATCAGCATTGCCATTGGTCATTTCGAATTAAAAATTTCTGTCGCCCATTATCGGTCATGCCCGTGTATGCGATTACCAGCAAATGTGTACCGAGAGATATAAATGGGATTGTAATTGCACCTTACTGATTATAATATTGATTGAGATGATGGTCAGAAGACGTCTTACTGTTTGTACCAGGGGCAAGGACCCAGGGTCTTGGTTAGTAGGGACCTGGTTAGTAAGGACCTGTAGAGACACAGGGATGTGGTTAGTAGGGACCTGGTTAGTAGGAAAACAGGGATGTGGTTATTAGGGACCTGGTTAGTAGGAACACAGGGATGTGGTTAGTAGGGACATGGTTAGTAGCGACACAGGGATGTGGTTAGTAGGGACCTGTTTAGTAGGGACACAGGGATGTGGTTAGTGGGGACATGGTTAGTAGGGACACAAGGATGTGGTCAGTAGGGAACTGGTTAGTAGGGATACAGGGATGTGGTTAGTAGGGACATGGTTAGTACGGACACAGGGATGTGGTTTGTAGGAATGTGGATAATAGGGACCTGGTTAGTAGGGACACAGGGATGTGGCTCAGGTGGCTCAGGTGAGGAAGGGGGTTGGACCACACCTGAGGAAGGGGGTTGGACCCCCCGAAACGTTGTGTATCTGGCTTGTATGTTGAGCACTCAATAAATGGAAGTTTGTTATTAACTGTTACCTGAGTGTGCCTCCCTGCATATTCTACATTGATTTGATACTTACCTGACGTGGCACAGGCCTCAGGGGGTGCACCTCACAATTTACCAGTTGGGAATTCACAATTTGCTGATATGTGGTTAGTAGGGACCTGGTTAGTAGGGACACAGGGATGTAGTTAGTATGGACCTGGTTAGTAGGGACACAGGGATACAGTTAGTAGGGATCTGGTTAGTAAGGATGTGGTTAATAGGGACACAGGGATGTGGTTAGTAGAGACCTGGTTAGTAGGGACACAGGGATGTGGTTAGTAGGGACCTGGTTAGTAAGGAACACGGGGATGTGGTTAGTAGGGACCTGGTTAGTAGGGACCTGGTTAGTAAGGACCTGTAGGGACACAGGGATGTGACACAAGGATGTGCTTAGTAGGGAACTGGTTAGTAAGGACCTGTAGGGACACAGGGATGTGGTTAGTATGGACCTGGTTAGTAGGGACACAGGGATGTGGTTAGTAGGGACCTGGTTAGTCTCGCGCCACATGGAATGTGGGTTAGTAGGGCCCTGGGTTAGTGGGAAACAGGATGTGGGTTAGTAGGAACATGGTTTATTAGGAACCCAAGGAATGTGGTTAGTGGACTGGTTAGTATGGCATGGCCAGTATCTGGTTGTGTATAGAGTAGACCATGGCATGGCCAGTATCTGGTTGTGTATAGAGTAGACCATGGCATGGTGTGTCTCCCATATGTATCTCAAATAGGTGTCTCCACTATTATCTCCAACTATGGGGTATCATATTAATCCTCACTATGATGTCTCCACGTATGGGGTCTGCACTATGGTATCTCCAACTATGGTGTCTCCACTATGGTGTCTCCACTATGGTGTCTCCACTATGGTATCTCCACTATGGTGTTACACTATGTGTCTCACTATGTGTCTCACTATGGTATCTCCACTAGGTGTCTCCATATGGTGTAAACACTATGGAGCTCCACTAGGGTATCTCCACTATGGTGTCTCCACTGTGGTGTCTCCACTATGGTGTCTCAATATGGTGTCAACACTATGGTGTCTCCACTATGGTGTCAACACTTGGTATCTCCACTATGGTATCTCCACTATGGTGTAAAACACTAGGGTATCTCCACTATGGTGTCTCCATATGGTTCAACACTATGGTATTCCACTATGGTATCTCCACTATGGTGTCTCCACTGTGTTGTCTCCACTATGGTGTCTCCACTATGGTGTCAACACTATGGTGTCTCCACTATGGTGTCACACTAGTGGTATCTCCACTATGGATCTCCACTATGGTATCTCCACTATGGAGTCAAACATAGGGTATCTCCACTATGGTATCTCCACTATGGTTTTCTCCACGATGGTGTCTCAACTATGGTGTCAAAACTTTGGTATCCCACTATGCCTGTCTGCACTATGGTATCTCACTATTGATGCTGCACTAGGGTATCTCCAAATGGTGTCTGCACTATGTATCTCCACTATGGTGGCTCCACTATGTGTCTGCCCCCCAGTAGGTATCTCCACTATGAGGTCTGCACTATGGTATCTCCACATGGTGCTGCATATGGTATCTACACTATGGGGTCTCAAATTTGCTGTCTGCAACTATGGTATCTCCACTATGATGTCGCAATATGGATCTCCACATGGTGTCTGACTATGGTGATCTCACCTAGGTATTTCCACTGTGTTGTCTCCACTATGGTGTCTCCACTGTGGTGTCTCCACTGTGTGTCTCCACTATTATATCTCCACTATGGTATCTCCACTATGGTATTTCCACTGTGTTGTCTCCACTATGGTGTCTCCACTGTGGTGTCTCCACTGTGTTGTCTCCACTATTATATCTCCACTATGGTATCTAGAACTATGGTTTATCCACTATGGTATCTCCAACTATGGTATCTCAATATGGTGTCTCCATATGGTATCTCCACTTGGTATCTCACTATGGGGTCTCCCATATGGTCTCTCCACTATGGGATCTCCACTATGGTGTATCCACTATGGGATCTCCACTATGGTATCTCCACTATGTGTCTCACTGTGTGTCTCCACATTATGTCTCCACTATGGTATCTCCCTATGGTTTCTCCAATATGGTATCTCAACAATGGGTCTCCACCGTAGGTATCTCCATATGGTGTTCACACTGTGTTGTCTCCACTATTATGCTCCCACTATGGTACTCCACTATGGTGTCTCCACTATGGATCTCCACTATGGTTCTCCACTATGGTATCTCCACTATGGTATCTCCACGATGGTGTTCCACTATGGGTATCTCCTATGGTATCCACTATGAGTGTCTCACTATGTGTCTCCACTATGGTATCTCCACTATGGTATCTCCACTATGGTGTCATCCACTATGGTATCATCCACTATGGTGTCTCCACGTGTGTTCCACTATTATGTCTCCACTATTATTACAATATTATATCTCCACTATGGTATCTCCACTATGGTAGCTCCACTTGGGTATATCCACTATGGTATCTCCACTATGGGTCTCCACTATGGTATTCCACTATGTATCTCCACTATGGTGTCTCACTAAGGTATATCCACTATGGTATCTCCACTATGGTGTTCTCCCACTATGGTGTCTCCACTATGGTATCTCCACTATGTGTCTCCACTATGGTGTCTCCACTGTGTTGCTCCACTATTATGTCTCCCACTATGGTTATCTCCACTATGTGTCTCCACATGGGTATCCCACTTGTATCTCCATATGGTGTCTCCACTGTGTGTCTCCACTATTAGTCTCCACTATGGTATCTCACTATGGGTCTCCACTATGGTATCTCCCTATGGATTCTCCACTATGGTATCGCCACTATGGTGTCTCCACTGTGTTGGTCTCCACTGTGTTGTCTCATATCTATCTCAAATATCGTACTCCAACTATGGTGTCTCCACTAGCGTATCTCCAACTATGGTGTCTCCACTATTGTATCTCCACTATGGTATTCTCCACTATGGTGTCTACACGTGTTGTCTCCACTATTGTGTCTCCACTCTGGTGTTTAAACCATTATATATCCACTGTGGGTTCCACTATAATCTTCACTATGGCATCTCCACTATTTATATCTCCACTATTGTATCTTCCAATTTTGGTGTCTCTGCTAGGTATCTTCCACTATGGTATCTCCACTGTGTGTCTCGGCTATGGTATCTTAAACATGGTATCTCCCACTATGGTGTCGCACTGTGGTTGTATGCACTATGCGATCTCCACTATGTGTCTCCCCGTGTATCTCCACTATAGTGTCTCCACTATGATGTCTCCACTATGGTGTCTGCACTATGGTATCTCCACTATGGTATCTCACACTATGGTGTCTCCACTTTCACATCTCCACAATGGTGTCCCCACTATGGTCTCCCCACTATTGTTCCCACACTAGGGGTATTTTGACTATGGTGTCTCTACTATGGTAAAACCACTATGTGCCCCACTATGGGGGATGTCTCCACTCTGGATCTCCACTATGTTTTCTCGCTCTTGGTGTCCCCACTATGATGTCTCCACTATGTGTCTTCCACTATGGGATCTCCACTATGGTATCTCCACGATGATTTCTCCCCTATGGGTCTCCATATGGTATCTCCACTATGGGTCTCCACTAGGGTATCTCAAATATGGTGTCTCCACTATATCTTCCAATGGTGTAGCCAATATTATATCCTACACTATGATGTCTCACTATGGTGTCTGCACTATGGTATCTCCACTTAGGGGTGATCCACTATTATGATCTCCTTATGTGTCTACACTATTATATCTCCACTATGATGTCTCCACTATGGTGTCTCCACTATGGTATCTCCACTATGGTGTCTCCACTAGGGTATCTCCACTATGGTATCTCCACTATGGTGTCTCCACTATGGTGTCTCCACTATGCTGTCTGCACTATGGTATCTCCACTATGGTGTCTGCACTATGGTAGCTCCACTATGGTGTCTCCACTCTTCACATCTCATATGGTGTCCCCACTATGGTCTCCCCACTATTGTGTCCCCACTATGGTATCTCCACTATGATGTCTGCACTTGGGATCTCCACAATGGTGTCTGCACTATGGTATCTCCACTATGGGTCTCCACTATGTGTCTGCAGTATGGTATCTCCACTATGATGTCTGCACTATGGTATCTCCACAATGGTCTGGCACTATGGTATCTCCACAATGGTGTCTCCACCTATGCTGTCTGCACTATGGTATCTCCACTATGATGTCTGCACTATGGTATCTCCACAATGGTGTCTGGCACTTATGGTATCTCCACTATGGTATTTCCACTGTGTTGTCTCCACTATGGTGTCTCCACGGGGTCTCCACTGTGTTGTCTCCACTATTTATCTCCACTATGGTGTTCTCCACTATGGATTTCCACTTGTGTGTCTCCCTCTATGGTGTCTACACTGTGGTGTCTCCCCACTGTGTTGTCTCAATAATTATATCTCACATATGGGTATCTTCCACTATGGTTTCTCCACTATGGTATCTGCCACTATGGATCTCCACATGGTGTCTCCACTATGTATCTCCACTATGAGTATCTCACTTGGTGTCTCCACTATGGTATCTCCAGTAGGGTATCTCCACTATGGGGTCTCCACTATGGTATCTCCACTATGGTATCTACACTATGGTGTCTCCACTGTGTGTCTCCACTATTATGTCTCCACTATGGTATCTCCACTATGGTGTCTCCACTCTGGTCTTCCACTATGGTGTCTCCACTATGGTATCTCCACTATGGTGTCTCCACTGTGTTGTCTCCACTATTATGTATCCACTATGGTATTCTCCACTATGGTGTCTCCACTATGGTATCTCCACTATGGGTTCTCCACTATGGTATCACACTATGGTATCTCCACTATGGTGTCTCCACTATGGATCTCCCACTATGGTATCTCCACTACGGTGTCTCAATATGGTGTCTCCACTATGGTATCTACACTATGCGTATCACTATGGTGTCTCCACCTATGGTATCTCCACCTATGGTGTCTCATCACTGTGTTGTCCACTTATATGTCTCCACTATTATATCTCCATATTAGATCTCCACTATGGGATCCAATATGTATCTCCACTAGGGTATCTCCACTATGGTATTCCACTTGGGTCTCCACTATGGTATCTACACTATGGTATCTCCACATGGGGGTCCCACTATGGTATCTCCACTATGTATCTCACTATGGTGTCTCCACTATGGTGTCTCCACTATGGTATCTCTCACTATGGTGTCTCCATATGGTGTCTCACTGTGTTGTCTCCACTATTATGTCTCACTATGTATCTCCACTATGGTGTATCCAATATGGTACTCCATATGGTATCTCCATTATGGTTCTCCACTGTGTTGTCTCCACTATTCTGTCGCCACTATGGTATCTCCACTATGGTGTCTCCACTTGGTATCTCCACATGGGATCTCCACTATGGTACTCTCCACTATGGTGTCCCACTGTTTGTCTCCACTGGTTGTCTCCACTATTATATCTCCACTATTGTATCTCCACTATGGGTCTCCACTAGGTATCTCCACTATGGTGTCTCCACTATGGTATCGCCACATGGGATCTCCACTATGGTGTCTCCACTGTGTTGTCTCCACTATTGGGTCTCCACTATGGTGTTTCCACTATTATATCTCCACTGTGGTGTCTCCACTATATCTTCACTATGGCATCTCCACTATTATATCTCCACTATGGCTCTTCCACTTGGTGTCTCTGCTATGGTATCTCCACTATGGTATCTCCACTGTGGTGTCTCTGCTATGGTATCTCCACTATGGTATCTCAACTATGGTGTCTGAACGTGGTGTCTGCATATGGTATCTCCACTATGGTGTCTCCACTATGGTATCTCCACTATAGTGTCTCAACTATGATGTCTCCACTATGGTGTCTGCACTATGGTATCTCCACTATGGTATCTCCACATGGGTCTCCACTTTCAATCTCCACTATGGTGTCCCCACTATGGTCTCCCCACTATTGTGTCCCCACTATGGTATTTGACTATGGTGTCTCTACTATGGGTGTAAAACCACTATGGTGTCCCCACTATGATGTCTCTACTATGGTGTCTCCCACTATGGTATCTCCAACTATGGGGTTTTTGTTGGTACTCTATGGTGTCCCACACTATGATGTCTCACCTATAGTGTCTCCACTATGGTATATCCACTATGGTATCTCCACTAGTGATTTCTCCCCTATGGTGTTCTCCCCTATGGATCTCCCACTATGGTGGTCTCACTGGTATCTCAAATATGGTGTCTCCACTATAATCTCCATATGGTGTATCCACTATTATATCCTCACTATGATGTCTCCACTATGGTGTCTGCACTATGGTATATACACTATGGTGTATCCACTATTATATCCTCCATTATGGGTCTCCACTATTATATCATCACGATGATGGTCTCCACTATGGTGTTGCTGCACTATGGTATTCTCCAATATGTGTCTCACTATGTATCTCCCACTATGGTATCTCCACTATGGTGTCTCCACTATGTGTCTCCACTATGCTGTATGCACTATGGTATCTCACTATGGTGTCTGCACTATGGTAGCTCCAATATGGTGTTCACTATCACATCTCCAATATTGGTGTCACAATATGGTCTCCCCACTATTGTGTCCCCACTATGGTATCTCACCTATGGTGTCTCTACTATGGTGAAACCACTATGGTGTCTCCTATATGGTGTCCCCACTATGATGTCTCTACTATGGTATCTCCACTATGGTATTTCCACTATGATTTCTCCCCTATGGTGTCTCCACTATGGTATCTCCACTATGGTGTCTCCACTATTACTCCACTATGTGTCTCCACCATGGTGTATCCACTATTATATCTCCACTATGGTGTCTCATTATGGTATCTCCACTATTGTGTCCCCACTATGGTATCTCCCCTATGGTGTCACTACTATGGTGAAACCACTATGGTGTCTCTACTGTGGTGTCTCCACTATGGTGAAACCACTATGGTGTCTCTACTGTGGTGTTTCCACTATGGTATCTACATTATTGGTGTTCCACTATGGTTATCTCCACTATGGTGTCTCCACTATGGTGTTTGCACTATGGTATCTCCACTATGGTGTCTCCATAAGGTACTCCACTATGGTGTCAACACTATGGTTCTCCACTATGGTGTCTGCACTATGGTATCTCCACTATGGTATCTCCACAATGGTGTCTGCACTATGGTATCTCCACTATGGTGTCTCCACTATGCTGTCTGACATATGGGTATCCTCCAACTCTGGGTCTCCAATATCACAATCCCACTATGGTGTCCCCAAAGGGTCTCCCAACTATTGTGTCCCTACTATGGTATCTCATCTATGGTGTATCTACTATGGCGAAACCACTATCGTGTCTCCTCTATGGTGTCCCACGATGATGTCTCTACATGGGTGTCTCCACTAGGTATCTCCACATGTGTCTCCACTATGATGTCTCTACTATGGTGTCTCCACTATGGTATCTCCACTATGGTGTCACTACTATGGTGAAACCACTATGGTGTCTCTACTGTGGTGTCTCCACTATGGTGAAACCACTATGGTGTCTCTACTGTGGTGTTTCCACTATGGTATCTCCATTATGGTGTCTCCACTATGGTTTCTCCACTATGGTGTCTCCACTATGGTGTTTGCACTATGGTATCTCCACTATGGTGTCTCCACTAAGGTATCTCCACGATGGTCAACACTATGGTATCTCCACTATGGTGTCTGCACTATGGTATCTCCACTATGGTGTCTCCACTATGCTGTCTGCACTATGGTATCTCCAATATGGTGTCTCCACTATCACATCTCCACTATGGTGTCCCCACTATGGCTACCAAACGATTGTGTCCACTACTATGGTATCTATCTTGGTGTATTACTATGGCGAAACCACTATCGGTCTCCTCTATGGTGTCCCACTATGATGTCTCTACTTGGTGTCTCACTATGGTGTCTACACTATGTATCTCCATTCCGGTGGTCTCCATAATCTCACTATGGTTATCAAACCGATTATATCGCCATTATGGTCTCTACTTGGTGTCTCACTATGGTATCTCTACTATGGTGTCTCACTTATTTCCACTATGGTGTCTCCACCATGTTGTATCCACTATTATATCTCCATTTGTGGTCTCCACTATGGGTCTCCACTCTTATATTCTCCCTATGGTGTCTCCACATAGTACCCCACTATGGGTGTCTCCATTATGGTATCTCCTCTATTGTGTCCCACTAGGTATTCCCCTATGGTGTCTCGACTATGGTTGAACCACTATGGTGTCTCCTCTTTGGTGTCCCCATTATGGTGAAACCACTATGGTGTCTCTACTGTGGTGTCTGCACTATGGTATCTCCACTATGGTGTGTGCACTATGGTATCTCCACTATGGTATTACACTATGGTGTCTGCACTATGGTGTCTTCCCTATGGTGTCTCCACTATGGTGTCTGCACTATGGGTATCTCCACTATGGTGTCTCCACTATGGTATCCCCACTATGGTGCTCATTATTGTATCTCCACTTTGTGGCCCATATGGTATCTCCCCTATGGTGTCTCTGCTATGGTGAAACCACTATGGTGTCTCTACTGTGGTGTCTCCACTATGGTGAAACCACTATGGTGTCTCTACTGTGGTGTCTCCACTATGGTATCTCACTATGGTGTGTGCACTATGGTATCAGTTCATATGGTGATATTAACTATGGGCTGCACTATGTAAATCTCACTATGGTGTCTCCATATATCTCCACTATGGTGTCTCCCCATGGTGGATCCACTATTATATCTCCATATGGGTCTCCAATTATGGTATCTCCCACTATTGTGTCCCACTATGGTATCTCCCATGGTGTCACTACTATGGTGAAACCACTATGGTGTCTCTACTGTGGTGTCTCCACTATGGTGAAACCACTATGGTGTCTCTACTGTGGTGTTTCCACTATGGTATCTCCACTATGGTGTGTGCACTATGGTATCTCCACTATGGTATCTCAACTATGGGTCTGCACCTAGTATCTCCATTATGGTGTCTCCACAATGGTATCTCCACTATGGTGTCTCCACTATGGTGTTTGCACTATGGTATCTACACTATGGTGTCTCCACTAAGGTATCTCCACTATGGTGTCAACACTATGGTATCTCCACTATGGTGTCTGCACTTGGTATCTCACTATGGTGCTCACTATGCTGTCTTGCACTATGGATCTCCACATGGTGTTCTCCACTATCACATCTCCACTATGGTGTCACCAATATGGTCTCCCCCTCCAACTATTGTACCTACTATTGGTATCTATCTAGGGTATCTACTATGGCGAAAACCAATATAGGTTCTCCTCTATGGTGTCCCCCACATGGTCTTTAATATGGGTCTCCACTATGGTATCTCCACTATGGTGTATCACTATGATGTCTCTAATATGGTTCTCCACTATGGTAATCTGCCACTATGGTGTCTCCACTATGGTATCTCCACTATGGTGTTCCACTATGGTGTCTCACTATTCTCTCACATGGTGTATCAACTATTATATCCCATGATGTGTCTCTACTTATGTGTATCCACTATGGTATCTATACATGGTGTCTTCACTATAATTTCCACTATCGGTGTCTCCACATGGTGTATCACTATTATATATCCATATGGTGTTCGCCATAGGTCTCTCAACTATTATTTCTCACTATGGTGTCGCCACTATAGTATCCACACTATGGTGTACTCCATTATGTATCTCCTATTTGGGTCCCCACTATGGATATCTCCCTATGGTGGTCTTACTATGGTGAAACCACTATGGTCTCCTCGTGGGTGTCCCCTTATGGTGAAACCACTCAGGTGTCTTACTGTGCTCCCACTATGGTATCGCCACTATTGGGGGTGCACTATGTATCTCACTATGGTGTCTCCACTATAGCTCCACTAGGGTGTCTCCACCATGGTTGTCTCCACTTGGGTCTCCACTATGGGTCTGCACTATGGTGTGGACACTATGGTATCTCCACTATGGTATCTCAACTATGGTGTCTGCACTATGGTATCTCCACTATGGTGTGTACATATGGTATCTCCACTATGGTATCTCAACTATGGTGTCTCACTATGGTATCTCCACTATGGTATCTCCATTATGGTGTCTCCACTATGGTATCTCCACTATGGTGTCTCCACTATGGTATCTCCTCTATTGTGTCCCCACTATGGTATCTCCCCTATGGTGTCTCTACTATGGTGAAACCACTATGGTGTCTCCTCTTTGGTGTCCCCATTATGGTGAAACCACTGTGGTGTCTCTACTGTGGTGTCTCCACTATGGTATCTCCACTATGGTGTGTGCACTATGGTATCTCCACTATGTTATCTCCACTATGGTGTCTCCACTATGGTGTTCTCCACTATGGTGTCTCCACTATGGTGTCGCACTATGTATCTCCACTATGGTGTCTCCACTATGGTATCCCCACTATGTGTCTCCATTATTGTATCATCCACTATGGGTCCCCACTATGGTATCTCCTCTATGGTGGGTCTCTGCTATGGTGAAACCACTATGGTCTCTACTGTGTGTCTCCCACTATGGTGAAACCATATTGGTGTCTTAATGTGTGTCACCAATATGGTATCTCCCTATGGGGTGTGCACTATGGTATCTCCAATATGGTGTGTCCCCCACACTATTTGATCTTGACCACTATGTGTCCTCACCACCCCTGGTGTCATCCATATTTATTCCTCTATCGGGTCTACATGTCTGGTTAAGTATTCCACTATTGTGTACTATTCATATTAATGCATCTCCCACATGGTGTGTCACTACTCACCGTTGAAACCAATTATGTGTCCCTACTGTGTTGTCTTTCCCTCACATGGTGAAACTCCCACTCGAGTGGCTCGCTGTACTGTCGCGCTCGTTTTTCCACCTATGCCGTCCTATTGTGCATCATTTGCCATCATTTCCTTTCAACCACTCCTGGTATCTGTCAACACTCATTCCGGCCCGTCCCTTGACCACCCTACTGTTTGGTCATGACCTCGACTCGACCCATTCTGACGTGGTTTACACACATGGTCTATGCTCAACTATTTGGTGTCTAATATGGTGTCTTTCTCATGCAACATATAGCCCCGCTATCTAGCTAGTGACGCGTTGTACTTCTCGCACTGCACGGTACTGCCTCCCACCACCTTATTCGGTCGTTTCCCTCTACCCCCCTTTCTCCCCACTTACACTCGCATCCGGCCACCATTACTCCCCATCTTAGCGGTGAGTCTCCTGCCATACTGGTGCCACTCCTCCACCTATGACGTATGGTGTCTCCAACTGTACCTCACCATCTCCAATATTGGTGTCCCCACTATGGTCTCCACTATGTCTCCTCACCTCATATTTGTGGATCCCTCTCGGAGGGCACCCAACTATGGTTGTGGCACAATTATGGTGTCCGTGCACTATTGGTATCCTCCACTACCCGTATTTTGTCTCACCAACCCTTTTTTATGGGGTCTTGCCACTATCGGTACGCTCACATATATCCGTTGTATCCTCTATGTGTCACCTTACGAGTTGCCGGTCTCTACGATGGTGTATCCAATATGGTATCTCCACTATTGGTGTCTTCCCACAATGGTATCTCCACTATGGTGTCTCCACTAATTCTCCACTATGGCTGTATCAACGATTATATCTCCAGTATGTGTCTCTTACTAGGTGTCTCCCAACTATGGTATCTCTATATGGTGTTTCACTATAGTTCCACTCATGGTGTCTCACCATGGTGTATCCACTATTATCTCCATTATGGTGTCTCCACTATGGTGTCTCCACTTATAGTTTATCACTATGTGTCTCCACTATAGTATTCCCTATATAGTGTCTCCATTATGTATCTCCTCTATTGTGTCCCCATATGGTATCTCCCCTATGGTGTCTCACTATGGTGAAACCACTAGGGTCTCCTCTTTGGTGTCTCCCACCTTATGTTGAAATCCCACCTCACTGTGTGTCTCAAGTCACTGTTGTGTTCTCCACACACTATGGCAGCGCCACTATGGCTGTGCTTTGCTACCTATGGTCCATCTCACCTATGTGTTTCGTTTTATCATACCTACTATGGTGTCTCACCACTATGTGTCCTCCCACTACTGGTGTCTACACTAGGTGTCTCACCACTCTGGTTTGGCTGCACTATGGATCTTCCACTATGGTGGTCTTCCACGATGGATCCCTTCCCTACTATGGTCGTCTCCAATTTATGTCATCCTCCACGATTGTGTCCCCACTATGGTATCTCTTCTCTTATGGTGTCCACTTACTACTGGTGAAACCCACTCTGGTGTCTCTACTGTGGTTTCCTCCCACTTATGCGCTATGTTTCCCACTCAGGTCCGTGTGCATATGGTATCTTACAACTATTGCGCTCTATTTTCTGTTAACCCTATGGTGTATCGCAGTATGTTGTTATCTCCATCTATGTTATCTCCACTATGGTATGTTAATGCACCTATCGGTCACAGCCCCCTACATTGTGTCGATCGTGTGTACGATCCATATATGGTATTCCCTTTGACACCTTCACCCTCGTGTGTCTCCATCTCATGGTTCGTCCTTCACCGCTGCTGGCCTCCCTTGAGATAGCCTCATGGTAGCCTCCCATCTATAGCGTGCTCATCCACTATCAGCAGGTCTCACACCCACATATGTGCTTCGTACACCCCGCCATGTCCGCGTCATCCCCACTATCATTCGGTCCCATACACTCACGGAGTGACTGATCCCTTATACTATGTTGTCCTCTACTTATGGTGATAACTACCTCATCGTGGGGCCACATCGACAGTGGTGTGTCGCACACATATTGCATGTGTCGTCTACCGCATGGTTGCTTATCCCCTCCTACCTATCGTGCCCCCCTCACAAACGTATTGGTATTCACCACTCACTGGTTGTCTCACCCTATTTGGTCCATACCCATTCTATGATCGTACTCCCCCCCATTGGTCCGTCTCCATACTTCATGGTACTCTAGTCTTTATCCCATCGTGTCTCTACTATATCTTACACTGATCGCCGGTATACTAGTATTCACCATTGCCCATAAATTATGGCTGGTCCTCCACTGATGGCTAGTCCTCACTATAGGGTCTCCATTATGGTCCATTGTCTCCACTATTTTCGTGTCTCCTACTCTATTGTTATTTTCCCATAGGGCTCTGTCCTACACCTAGTGTGATCCCAACTACGGGTCGACATTACTGTGTATTTCCTCCAATTGGGCACCCACTCATGGTATCATCCCTTATGGTGTCTCCTCTTTGGTTTCCCACTTATGCGTGAAAAACAATATTTGATGGGTCTCTTACCCCGGGCCCGCAGTGTCCTCCACTATTGGCTACCTCTTCATATTATTTCACACGGACTTATGAGGTATAGCTTGACTAGTCTGATGACCTACATTGAATGTCGCTTGGCGTATCCTCCACGGAGTGCGCTCACTACCCTTATGACTGTCTCCACATTCTTATGGTGTCTCCACTCCCGGTCATCCACAAGTTATTGCCGCCCCACTCACCACACCTCTATAGGCACATTGTCTCAACCTGACCCATGTTGTGGAGTTCCCCCCTAGCTATAGTATCCCCATACTCACTGTGGATGACCCTCTTCCCACTTATTGGTATGCCCCACACTAAGATGTTTCCGGTCTCTCATTATGCTTAATCCTCAACTATCGTGCACCCGCATTATCTTGCGTTTCCACCTCCCCCTCCTTTCACTCATCCCCGCGCCTTACGTCTCACCTCCTGCAGTGCACGGACTCCGAATTACTACCCATCGTGTCAGCCTGTCGTCCTTAACCTTCGTCGCGTCGTTTCCCCACCACACTTATGTTTTTCGTCTATCACTATTTCGGGTGTCTAAACTATGGTATCCACCTACGGTGTCTCCATTACCTGCGTGATCTTATTCAAAATGTTCGACTGTCTTAGTCTCACCACTATTTCCTATGGGATTCCCCTATGGTGTCTACTCTTTGGATCTCCTCCCACCCTATGTGAACTCACTATGGCCCTCTGTGTCTACCGGTCGGCTGTCTCAAATATGTGTGGTACTACACTACTTGGCCTGTCCCACTATAGTCGCGTCCTATTATTATGGTCTTCCCCAGTACTGGGGCCTACCTCTTTAGTTGTGTGTTCTGTCCAAATAGAAACCCTTAATAAAAATATGGGTATTATAACATAAATAATTTAAATACTGCCAACTCTTCCACCAGGTCACCATCCCAGGATTCGGACCCGGGCTCTCTTAATCAAACTCACACAAAAAAAAGTTGGCGCAATGATCGCGCCCTAGTCCTCGTGACCCTGCAACGCCACTGTTTGGTCTCTGTGTCATTTGATTCTACTTTTTATACAAACGGTAGGTACTACCCAGGTTTAAGCCCCTCCAATATACAGGGCCTTCTGTTCAAGTGAATCGCGGATCTGTAAATCGCGGAGGGGGCTCTTGGATAATCAGGCCAAGGTGTGTGGGGCTAGTCCTTCAGACCATTAAACAAGGGCCCCCACCTCCACGCCTTGATCTGTGTAAGGCCCGTTTAAGTACTCATTCACTCCCCTGCGTCTTTAGAGTACTAGACCCCTTGTTATTTTTCTTTCGGTCCTTCCACAACCATTTGTTTTTATGGTCATTCACCGCCAAAGGCCACGAATCTTCCCAGGAAAGAGAATTGCACAGGGCGACTACACGTTGACTGCTCCTTATTAAAATTCCCAATTCTTTTCTATTACGGCACTGTCGATGGTTTGTCACTGAAGGGCGCCACTTATCTGCTCCACCCCCACAAATGTGCTGATTTCGTGACTACACAGGCCGGGCTCAGTGCAAAATGTGTATTTACCTTTGGGAAATCACACAACTATCCGCACACATTTGTCGCCTCTTTATTTTATTTATCTTCATTTTGCGTTGGCCCCTTACGCCACTGTCACGGGTATAAGCAACATGCTGACAAACCACCCAAACAAGGCCATGTGCCTTTATTATCAGTTAAATCGAGACCCCCCCTTTGCGCACCGACCCAAGGGGTGTTGTGTAGTGTCACTTTGCCGATGTAGCGGCCCATTTTCTCTCTCTTCCTACTTACCCATCAGAGACAGATAAAACCCACAGCCATTGACCAGTACACCCCCTTAACCCCACAAGCCACCCGCCTCCCACTTGACCCCCCACACAGGCAGGAGACTGCCCTAACTTGCACCACCCCCACAGGCTAGGCCCCATTGAATACTACAGCCATTGCTTACAGGGGCTTCATAAAGAGGCAGACCTACCAATTCTTTAAGTTAATAAGTATAGCAGCACAGGTGGTTCACCCTTCCCTTATACTAAGGTAATCATTATGTAAGGCCAAAGTAAGACAATTCAAAAGATAAAAAGAAAAAAAAAAGAAAAAAAACAAAATAAACCGTTTTAGCTCAGCAAAACGATCTTGTTTTAAGCTGAACATGGTCTTTAAATTACCATTAAGACAACCAACATTCCATAAAAAATGATCACAGCCCTTTTAGTTCGATTCGTATGCTATTTAAGGAAAGTACTGTAATCATTCTGTTTAAAAGAAAACTGCATTTGTATGAGGGACACACTGAACAGGTTGTTAGGATGAAGGAGAGTCACATGGTAATGGATTCACCCATTATAAATCAAATTACATAATTCAGTAATTAAGGCCAAAGAAATAGAATAGAAATATTGAATGGCAAAATAAAGGAATAAAACAAAAGAAATGGCAATCCATGGTATGGTCTATCAGTAATGGTGAATGGCCTTCTGATGTGGTGTTCGTCTGCTAGGTGTTAAATATACAGTTTTACTATGAGTGTTGAATTTAATTGTTTACGTAATAGCACGACGGACAGTATGGTTAGACTCAGTAATAGGCACTGATGGACAGTATGGTAGCACAGTTAATAAGCGAGTGAGGACAGGATGGGACGACCGCTCAGTAATTGGCGTTGATGTAGGCAGTATGGTTAGACTCAGGAATTAAAAAACTAATGGACAGATTGTAGCGCAGTAAATTAGACACTGATGGACAGTATGGTAGCACGTATAAGCCGCTGATGGACCATTTATGGTGCACAAGAATTGGCACTGAGGGGCAGTATGGTGCTCAGTAATTAGCACGGGATGGGACAGTATGTGAGCTCAGTAAATAGCACTGATGGAGCAGTAGGGTAGATCAGAATGTGGGCAGTATGGCAGCTCAGTAATAAGAACTGATGCGACAGGTTGGTAGCCACAGTAGTAGCCACTAATTGGCCGTATGGTAGCAAAGTAATTAGCACGGATAAGCAGTATGGTTAGCACAGTACTTAGCACTGATGGGCAGTATGGTAGCACAGTAATTAGCATGATGGGCAGGGCAGTTGGTTAGCTCAAAATTAGCAGTGATGGGCAGTCTGGTTAGCACAGTGATTGGCACTGGTGGACAGTTTGGTAGCACAGTAATATCATGAGGACGATGGTAGCTCAGTTAATTAGCACTGATGGGCAGTAGGGTAGCTCAGTAATAGCACTGATGAGCAGTAGGAGCTACGTACTTAGTACTTAGTATATGAGTGTTGAATTTACTTGTTTACGTAATTACACTGACGGACAGTTATGGTTGCTCCGTATTAGCATGCTGGACAGTATGGTTTTAGCAAGTAATAAGCCCACTGACGTACAGGTAATTATGGGGGCTCAAGTAATTGGCGTGAGGGCAGATGTAGCTCCGTAATAACACTAATGGACAGGATTGTAGCGACAGTAATTAGACCCTGCTGGACGTATGGTAGAAAAGCAATAAGCACTGAGGACAGTATGGTTTAAGCACAGTAATAGCGGCTGATGGCCATTTGGTCGCACAATAATTGCGCACTGATAGGGGCAGTATTGGGTAGTCAGTAATTAGCACGATGGACATTATGGTAGCTCAGTAATTAGCACTGATGAAGCGTATGGTGCTCAGTTAATTTGGGCAGTATGGTCAGCTCCAGTAATAAGAACTGATGGACACTATGGTAGCACAGTACTTAGCCAATTGGTAGTATGTCGCAAAGTAATTAGCACTGATAAGCAGTATGGTAGCACAGTAATAAGCACTGCTGGGCCGTATTGTAGCACAGAATTAGCACTGATGGGCAGTTATGGTAGCTCAATAATTAGCAGTGATGGGCAGTAGGTAGCAACAGTGATTGGGCATGGTGGACAGTATGGTAGCACAGTTAATAGCACTGATGGACATATGGTAGCCTTCAGTATTAGTACTGAGGGCAGTATGGGTAGCGCAGCATCTAGCACTGATGGCAGTATGTAGCACTCAGTAATTAGCACTGATGAGCAAGTATGGTAGTTAGCTCAGTAATTAGGCACTGATCGAGCCTTATGGTTAGCTCAGTAATGTGGGCCGTATGGGCAAGCTCAGTAATTAGCACTGATGGCAGTATGGTAAGACACAGTAATTAGCACTCAGGGCAGTATGGTTAGCTCATTAATTAGCACTGGATGGGCCGTATGGTAGCCACAGTGCTTGGCATGGTGGGCAATAGGGATAGACAGTTGATTGGCACTGATGGGCGTATGGTAGCACAGTGATTGCCACTGGTGGGCAGTATGGTAGCTCAGTAATTAGCACTGGTGGCATTATGGTAGCATAGTAATAAGCACTGGTGGGCAGTATGGTAGCATAGTAATTAGCACTGGTGGGCAGTATGGTAGCACAGTAATTAGCACTGGTGGCAGTATGGTAGCACAGTAATTAGCACTGGGGGCAGTATGGTAGCTCAGTAATTAGCACTGGTGGGCAGTATGGTAGCACAGTAATTAGCACTGGTGGGCAGTCTGGTAGCACAGTTAAGTAGCACTGGTGGCGTATGGTAGCACAGTATTAGACACGGTGGGCAGTTATGGTATGGTAGCACAGTAATTAGCACTGGTGGACAGTATGGTAGCACAGTAATAAGCACTGGTGGGCAGTATGGTAGCACAGTAATTAGCACTGTGGCAGTATGGTAGCACAGTAATTAGCAGTGATGGGCAGTATGGTAGCACAGTAATTAGCCATGGGGCAGTCTGGTTTAGCACAGTAATGAGCACTGGTGAGGCAAGTATGTAGCAACAGTTAATTAGCATGGGTGTTTTGGGCAGTATGGTAGAACAGTAATTAGAAAGGTGTTTGAATGTTGTCCTGTGGTTGAGTTCGCCCACTAAAGACATTCTTGCACAATAGAGAATTAGAATGTAAGCTTTCAGGGCAGTGCTGGCATGAAATGGGTGTGATACCCAATAAGATCCCATCCACGTAAACTCACAGGGCTAAGACAACCGATGAGAAAGAATTAAATGCATTTGAAGTTTACTTGATCTGCCTCCTGCAGCTATATGCAAATGGCAACGCTGTGGAATTCCTAGACACCCGTTAAAATCTGCATGACAAAAATGCCATGTGGTCTATGGAGCGAGGGTCTCATTTCCATAAAGACATGGCACTCTATTCACAGGCCTAGCCCTTTATTACCAGAACATGGCACGGACAGTTCAGCATATGTACATGGACCCTTGCAATGTATTAAAGGGGCCCTGCTTTGGAAGTGAAAAAGACTACCGGTTATTTTTATATATAGTCAGAATGGAGAAAGCCAGTCGGATGACTAGCGAAACGGGTCTTCAAGACTAAACTTAGTCAGTTTTTGAACTAACTGAATATTACAGATAAACCATGACCTGGATGAATGATATTACAGATATACCATGACCTGGATGAATGAATAGTACAGAGAACCATGACCAGGAGAATGAATATACAGATATACCAGACAGGATAGAAAGTGGAATATTACAGATACCAGACCTAGAGAATGAATATACAGATATACCAGACATGGATGGATGAATATTACAGATATACCATGATCTGGTATGGATGAATATTAAAGGATAGCCCATGACCTGGGTGGATGAATATTACAGATATACCAAGACATGGTATGAGATGACATATACAGATTTCCATGACACTGGATTGGTAATGAATATACAGATATACCGTGACTGGATAAATGATATACAGATATACCATGACCTGGATAAATGAAATTACAGTTACATGACCTGGATGGAGACATATTACAGATATATACCGTGACCTGATGGTGAATATTTACAGATTATACCATGACCTGGATGAATGAATATTACAGCTTATACCATGACCGGATGGAATGAATATTACAGATATACCGTTGACCTGGATGACTGAATATTACAGATTATACCATGGACCTGGATGAATGGAAATATTACGATACATGACCTAGATGAATGAATATTACAGATCACATGACTGGATGAATGAATAGTACAGAGACCATGACATGGATGAATCTTACAGAGAACATGACCTGGATGGATGAATATTACAGATATACCATGACTTGGATGGGATAAATATTACAGATATTTTAACCATGACATGGATGGATGAATATTACAGATATAGCCATGACCTGGAGATGACTATTACAAGATATACCATGACCTGGATGAATGAAATATTACAGATGATACATGACCTGATGGATGAATATTACAGATATACCATGACATGGATGGATGAATAGTACAGATATACCATGACAAGGATGAAGAATATTACAGATATACCATGACTGGATGGATGAATATTACAGATATACCATGACTGGATGAATGAATGAATATTTACAGATATACCATGACCTGGATGGATGAATATTACAGATATACCATGACCTGGGATGATGATGAATATACAGGATTTATACCATGACCTGATGGATGACTATTACAGATATAACCAGCCTGGATGGATGCATATTACAGAATACCATGAACCTGGTATGAATGAAATTACAATATTACATGACCTGGATGGCTGAAATATTAACGATATACCATGACCTGGATGGATGCATACTACAGGATATACCATGACCTGGAATGGATGAATAGTACAGATATACCATGACCTGATGGATGAATATTCCAGCTATACATGACAAGGTGAATGAATATACAGATATACCGTGACCTGGATGATGAAATATTACAGATCTACCTGACTGGATGGGATTGAATATTACAGATAGACCATGACAAGGTGAATGATATTACAGCTATTACCAGGACCTGGATGGCATGAATATTGACAGACTTTTATCCCGTGACCTGGAATGAATGGAATATTACAGATATAACCATTGACCTGGACGAAGGAAATTACAGATTATACCGTGACCTGGAAATGTGATGAATATTAACGATTATACCATGCAAGGAGGAAATGAATATTACAGATATAAATGACCTGGATGGATGAACTATTACAGATGATACCGTGAAACCGGATGCATGAATATTACGATATACCATGACCTGGGATGAATGAATATTACAGATATACATGACAAGGATGAATAGAATATTACAGATATACCATGACCTGGATGGTGAATATTACAGATTGATACCCTGACAAGGATGAATGAATATTACAGAATATGGGTAGTAAGAAAAGGGATTGTAGGAAACATGGATAATAGGGACCTGGTTGTATTGGCAGCTGTGGGGGGCCAGAAAAACACCTGACAACACACGAACATCCGCCATCAGCATTGCCATGGTCATTTCGAATTAAAAAATTTTGTCGCCATTATCGGGTCTGACCGTGTATGCGATTACCAGCGAATGTGTACGAGAATATAATGCGGTTGTAATTGACACCTTACTGATTATAATATTGATGAGATGATGGTCAGAAGACGTTTACTGTTTGTACCAGGGCAAGGAACCCAGGTCTGGTTAGTAGGACCTGGTTAGTAAGGACCTTGAGAGGACACAGGGATTGGTTAGTAGGGACCTGGTTCGTAGGAAAAACAACAGGGACTGTGGTGATTAGGGACCTGGTTAGTGGAACACAGGGATGTGGTTAGGAGGACATGGTTAGTAGCGACACAGGATGTGGTTAGTAGGGACCTGTTTAGTAGGGACACAGGGGATGTGGTTAGTGGGGACATGGTTAGTAGGGGACACAAGGCTGTGGTCAGTAGGGAACTGGTTAGTAGGGATACAGGGATGTGGTTAGAGGGACATGGGTTAGTACGGACACAGGGAGTGGTGTGTAGGAATGTGGGATAAAAAAAATAGGGACAGGTTAGTAGGGGACACAGGGATGTGCTCAGGTTGGCTCAGGTGAGGAAGGGGGTTGGACCCACACCGAGGAAGGGGGTTGCACCCCCGAAACGGTGTGTATCTGGCTTGTAATGTTGAGCACTCAATAAATGAAGTTTGGTATTAACTGTTACCTGAGTGTGCTCCCTGCATATTCTTTAAATTGATTGATTACATACCTGACGTCGGCAAGGCCTCAGGGGGTTGGCACCCACAATTTACCAGTGGAATTCACAATTGCTGATATGTGGTTAGTAGGGACCTGGTTCGTAGGGAACACAGGATGCTAGTCGTATGGACCTGAGTAGTAGGACACAGGGATACAGTTAGTAGGGATCTGTTGTAAGGATGTGGTTAATTAGGGAAACAGGGATGTGGTTAGTAGAGACCTGGTTAGTAGGGACCACAGGGATGTGGTTAGTAGGGAACTGGTTAGTAGGAAACGGGATGTGGTTAGTAGGGACATGGTTAGTAGGGGACCTGTTTCGTAAGGACTGTAGGGACACAGGGATGTGACACAAGGAGTGCTTAGTAGGGACTGGTGTAAGGACCTGTAGGGACACAGGGATGTGGTTAGTATGGACCTGGTAGTAGGGGACACAGGGATGTGTTAGTAGGGACCTGGTTAGTGCTAAACGACACATGGAGTTGGATAGTAGGGACCTGGTTAGTAGGGAACCAGGGATTTGGTGGTTAGTCGGAACATGGTTATTAGGAACACAAGGATGTGGTTAGGAGGGAAATGGTTAGTAGGCACACAGGGATTTGGTTAGTAGAACTGTTTAGTAGTTACACAACTGGTGTACACTGTCGCCTTCATAATGTGGGGAGAAGGAAGCAGTGCATGCACCTGACTTGTATCAATGATGACTTACTAATATCAAAAACTTGGTTACACTGTCACCTCTAATGTAGGGAGAGGAAAGACAGTGAATGACCTGCCTTGTAGTTTTTTCTCTACATGATTAGTAACTAATCTTCCAACTGGTTACGTTGTCCACTCCCTAATGAGGGAGAGGAAAACAGTGAATGGGCCTGCCTTGGTATCTCACTGATAGTAACCAATCTTCCAACGGTTACCACTGTCACCTCCATAATGTAGCGAAGGAAACAGTGAAGACCTGCCTTGTTATCTCACTGATAGTTGAATAATATTCATCAATGGTTACAATGGCACCTCCTAATGTTAGGGGAGAAGGAAAGCAGTGAATGGACCTGCTTGGTACTCACATGATGTAACTGATTCAAACTGTTCACATGGCCCTCCTAATGTAGGGAGAAGAGAAGCCAGTGAATGGACCTGCATTGTATCTCACTGATAGTAAACTAATCTTCCAACTGGTTACACGTCACCTCCGAAGTAGAGAGGAAGGAAAGCAGTGAATGGGACCTGCCTTATATTCACTGATAGTAAACTAAATCTTTCAACTGGTTACACTGTCACCTCATATCGTACGGGAGAAGGAAGAGTTAGTGGAATGGACCTGCCTTATATTACTGATAGTAATAATTTCAAAATGGTTAACATGTCACTCCTAATGTAAGGGGGAAGAAGGAAGCAGTGAAATGACCCTGCCTTATACCTCACTGATGTAAACTAATCTGTCCAAACTGGTGTACACTGTCACTTCCTAAGTAGGGAGAAGGAAAGCAGTGAGTGGACCTTGCCTGTATCTCACTGTATAGTAACTAATTGTCCAACTGGTTGTACAACTGTCACCCTCCTAAGTAGTGGGAAAGAAGGAAAGCAGTGAATGGACCTGTTTGTACCTCACTGATAGTTAATCTCACTGTTTTTTGTTTTTTGTTTATTAGTTTCTTCATTTTTCTTTTTTGGTGCTTTTTATTGTACTTTTTCTTTTTTTTGTATTCTTTTTTTGCTTTTACACTGTCACCTACTAATGTAGGAGAAGGAAAGCAGTAAAATGAACTGCCTTGTACCTAAGCTAGGACACAATGAAGAGATGTGAAAGATGCATTTTTCAAACAATCGGGCTTTCACACAGTCCTGAGTGCTCCCCTATGCACAGATATGGAAGAACGAATCGGGACTCTGGTTCCCTCGGGGAGGTGGGTCTCCGGGCCCGACGGAAAATTTTCCCTACTTGTTCTGAACGAGCAGTTTGGCTGACACGCTCAGTGAAAAGGTACAACAGTACCGATAACGCCTGATTACCAGTCGGTATCCGACGGGATCAGGCTTTATCGGTAATGGGGTTCCCAGCTTTACTGCTGACAGCACTTTCATGGAGGACTTATTTATTGCACTGGGACATGGTTAATGATTTTAATATTATCTAATTTGTAAGGGCGTAACTCCAGAGGAAGGCAGAGGGAGCAAACCGCAGGGGGGGGGCGGAAACAGAGGGGCCCATCTTCTAATTTTTACTAGGACAGATGCAGTCCCCACCGAGGAGCCAATCAAACACAATGAATTTTAAACCACTGGGGATTGGCGCCCAATCCACAGTCTGAGAAATACAGAACGTCATGCGAAATACTTTCATAAACAAAAGCAAAAAAGTAATTAAAGGGATTAAACAAGTTAGATCAGATCGGCGCGCGCTGGGGACGCTGCGCACGGACGGCCGGCTGCGCGGCTTGCGGCGGCGCGGCTCGGCGGTGGCGGGCGGGCTGAGTGGCGCACACTGACATGGCTCTTTATCATATGATCACAGTAATGTTTAACTAACCCCTTATAATGATGCAATGTATAGGTCCCATGAAGGTGCATTGGGTCCATTTTTGTCCAGGATGGTTTACCTATCCAGTGTGGATAGGGTAGAACAATGGAGTAGGGTACATGGCATGGCCAGGATCTAAGTATGAATATGATAGCCAAGTTAATTGGGTTCAAGGGCATGTCCAGGATAGGGTTAGAATGTGGCGTGGACCAGGATTCTGGGTTGTGTATGGGTGACCATGAATAGCCAGATCAGTATATAGGGTAGACCCCAATGGCTTGCCGGATCGGGGTTGTGATTAGGTATAGACCATGGCATTTGCCAGGATCCGGGTGTGTAAGAGTTACACCATGGAATGGTCAGGATCTGGGAGTGTAAGGGTATCGACCATGGCATGGTCAGGATCTGGGAGTGTTAGGGAAGACAATTGCATTTTCAGATCTGGGTGGCATATAGGGTAGACCATGGATGGCCAGGATCTGGGTGTGTATACGGTTAGATAAGTACCATGGCATGGTCAAGATCTGGGAGTAGTGATACGGTTAGACCATGGCATGGCCAGGATCTGGTGTGTTAGGGTAGACCATAGCAATGGTCAGGACTGGGTTTCTGTTGTGTATAGAGTAGACTAGCATCGGTGTCAGGGATCGGGTGTTGTATAGGTAGACAATTGCAGGTTCAGATCTGGGAGTGTTGAGGTAGACCATGGCATGCCAGGAGCTTGGTGTGTATAGGGTAGGACACATGAGCATGGGTCAGGATCTGGGGTGGTATAGGGGTTAGACATGGCATGGTCAAGATCAGGGGTTTGTGTATAGGGCAGGACAATAGCATGGCCAGGATCTGGGTTGGTTTATAGGGTAGTCGCATGGTCGATCGGTGTGTTGTAACCATGGATCGTTCAGGTTGGTTTGTGTATAGGGTAGACCATGCAGGTCGGACTGTATAGGGTAGCAGGCGGTATCGTTGTGTATGAGACGGTGCAAGATCGGTGTATAGTAGGCCACATTTTTTTGTGGTCAGGATACTGGTGTGTAAGGGTTAGACCATGGCTATGGTACAGATCATGGTGTGTATAGAGTAGACCATGGCATGGCCAGTATCTGGTTGTGTATAGAGTAGACCCATGGCATGGCAAGTATCTGGTTGGTAAGGAGTAGACATGGCCATGTAGTCTCGCGCCACATGGAATGTGGGTTAGTAGGGCCCTGGGTTAGTGGGAAACAGGATGTGGTTTAGTAGGAACATGGTTTTAGGAACCCCACAAGGAATGTTGGTTAGTCGGACATGGTTAGTGGTTAGTAGGGACACAGGGATGTGGTTAGTAGGGACCTGGTTAGTAGCGACACATGGATGTGGATAGTAGGGACCTGGTTAGTAGGGAAACAGGGATGTGGTTAGTAGGAACATGGTTATTAGGAACACAAGGATGTGGTTAGTAGGGACATGGTTAGTAGGCACACAGGGATGTGGTTAGTAGGAACCTGGTTAGTAGTCTACCAACTGGTTACACTGTCGCCTCATAATGTGGGGAGAAGGAAAGCAGTGAATGCACCTGCTTTGTATCTCACTGATACTTACTAATCTATCAACTGGTTACACTGTCACCTCCTAATGTAGGGAGAAGGAAAGCAGTGAATGGACCTGCCTTGTATCTCACTGATAGTAACAGGAAAGCAGTGAATGGACCTGCCTTGTATCTCACTGATAGTAACTATTCATCCAACTGGTTACAATGGCACCTCCTAATGTAGGGAGAAGGAAAGCAGTGAATGGACCTGCCTTGTACCTCACTGATAGTAACTATTCATCCAACTGGTTACAATGGCACCTCCTAATGTAGGGAGAAGGAAAGCAGTGAATGGACCTGCCTTGTATCTCACTGATAGTAACTAATCTTCCAACTGGTATAGTAACTAATCTTCCAACTGGTTACACTGTCACCTCCTAATGTAGAGAGAAGGAAAGCAGTGAATGGACCTGCCTTATATCTCACTGATAGTACTCCTAATGTAGGGAGAAGGAAAGCAGTGAATGGACCTGCCTTATATCTCACTGATAGTAACTAATCTTCCAACTGGTTACACTGTCACCTCCTAATGTAGGGAGAAGGAAAGCAGTGAATGGACCTGCCTTGTATCTCACTGATAGTAACTAATCTTCCAACTGGTCAGGATCTGGATGTGTATAGGGTAGACCATGGCATGGTCAGGATCTGTTTGTGTATAGGGTAGACCATGGCATGGCCAGTATCTGGTTGTGTATAGAGTAGACCATAAAGAGAAGATGATTTTTTGGCACCTTACTGATTATAATATTGTATTGAGATGATGGTCAAGACGTCTTACACTGTTTGTACCAGGGCAAGGACCCAGGGTCTTGTTAGTAGGACCTGGTTAGTAAGGACCCGTAGAGACACAGGATGTGGTTAGTAGGACCTGGTTCTTAGAAGAAAACAGGGATTGGTTTATTAGGGACCTGTTTAGTAGGAACCACGGGATATGGTTAGTAGGACTTGGTTAGTAGCGACCCAGGGATTGTGTTAGTAGGGACCTGTTTAGTAGGGACACAGGTATGTGGTTAGTGGACATGGTTAGTAGGCCACAAGTGTGGTCAGTAGGGAACTGGTTAGTAGGGATACAGGATTGTTTAGTAGGGACAGTGGTTAGTACGGACACAGGGATGTGGTTTGTAGGAATGTGGATAATAGGGACTTGTTAGGGGACACAGGGTGTGGCTCAGTGTGGCTCAGGTGAGGAAGGGGTTGGACCACACCACCTGAGGAAGGGGGTTGGACCCCCCGAAACTTTGTGTATCTGGCTTGTAATGTTGAGCACTCAATAAGGGAATTTGTTTGGATTAACTGTTACCTGAGTGTGCTCCCTGCATATTCTACATTGATTGGATACTTCCTGACGTGGCACAGGCCTCAGGGGGTTGCACCTCACAATTATCCAGTTGGGAATTCACACTTTGCTGATATGTGGTTAGTAGGGACCTGGTCAGTAGGGACACAGGGATGTAGTTAGTTGGACCTGGTTAGTAGGACACAGGATACAGTTAGTAGGGATCTGGTAGTAAGGATGTGGTTTATAGGGAACACGGGATGTGGTTAGTAGAGACCTGGTTAGTAGGGAACACAGGGATGTGGTTAGTAGGACTGGTTAGTAGGAACACGGGATGTGGTAGTAGGGACTGGTTAGTAGGGACCCTGGTTGTAAGGACCTGTAGGGACACAGGATGTGACACAAGGATGTTTGCTTAGTAGGGAATGGTTAGTAGGACCTGTAGGGACACAGGGATGTGGTTAGTATGGACCTGGTATTAGTAGGGACACAGGGATGTGGTTATTATGGACCTGGTTCGTAGCGACCATGGATGTGGATAGTAGGGACCTGGTTAGTAGGGAAACAGGGATGTGTTTAGTAGGAACATGGTTATTAGGACACAAGGATGTGGTTAGTGGACATGGTTAGTAGGCACACAGGATTTTGGTTAGTAGGAACTGGTTAGTAGTCTACCAACTGGTTCACTGTGCCTCATAATTGGGGAGAAGGAAAGCAGTGAATGCACCTGCTTTGTATCTCATGATACTTAACTATCTACTAACTGGTTACACTGTCACCTCCTAATGTAGTGGAGAGGAAAGCAGTGAAGGGACCTGCCTTGTATCTCACTGATAGTAACTAATCTTCCAACGGTTACGCTGTCACCCCTCCTAATGTAGGGAGAAGGAAAACAGTGAATGGACCTGCCTTGTATCTCACTGATAGTAACCAATCTTCCAACCGGTTACCACTGTCACCTCCAACTAAGTATGGCGAAGAAAGCAGTGAATGGACCTGCCTTGTTCTCGACTGATAGTAACTATTCATCCAACTGGTTACAATGGCACCTCCTAATGTAGGAGAGAAAGCAGTTGAATGGACCTGCCTTGTACCACCTGATAGTAACTATTCATCCAACTGGTTACAATGCACCTCCTAATGTGGGAGAAGGAAGCAGTGATGGACCTGCCTTGTATCTCACTGATAGTAACTAATCTTCCAACTGGTTACAACTGTCACCTCCTAATGTAGAGAGAGGAAAGCAGTGAATGGACCTGCCTTATATCTCACTGATAGTAACTAATCTTCCAACTGGTTACACCTGTCACCTCCTAATGTAGGAGAAGGAAGCAGTGAATGGACCTGCCTTATATCTCACTGATAGTAACTAATCTTCCAACTGGTTACACTGTCACCTCCTAATGTAGGGAGAAGGAAAGCAGTGAATGGACCTGCCTTATACCCTCACGATAGTAACTAATCTTCCAACTGGTTACACTGTCCCTCCTAATGTAGGGAGAAGGAAAGCAGTGAGTGACCTGCCTTGTATCTCACGGTAGTAACTATCTTCCAACTGGTTACAACTGTCACCTCCTAATGTAGGGAGAAGGAAAGCAGTGAATGGACCTGTTTTGTACCTCACTGATAGTAACTAATCTTCCAACTGGTTACACTGTCACCTACTAATGTAGGGAGAAGGAAAGCAGTAAATGAACCTGCCTTGTACCTTAAGCTAGGTACACAATGAAAGATGTTGAAAGATGGCATTTTTCAAACAATCGGGCTACACACAGTCCTGAGTGCTCCCCCTATGCACAGCATATGGAATAACGATCGGGACTCTGTGTTCCCTCGGGGAGGTGGTCTACCGCGGCCGACGGAAATTTTCCCTCTTTTCTGAACGAGCGTTGGCTGACACGCTCGTCCGGAAAAGGTACAACGTAACCGATAAAGCCCTGATACCGTCGGTATCCCACGGTATCAGGGCTTTATCGGTAATGTTGTCCCAGCTTTACTGTTACAGCACTTTATGGTAAGGACTTATTTATTGCACTGGGACATGGTTAATTGATTTTAATATAATCTCATTTAGTAAGGGGCGTAACTACCAGAGGAGCAGAGGGAGCAACCGCAGGGGGGGGGGCGGAAACCAAGGGGGCCCATCTTCTAATTTTACTATACAGATGCAGTCCCACCGACAGCCAATCAAACACAATGAATTAAACCACTGGGATTGCGCCCAATCCACAAGTCTGAGAAATAAGAACGTATGAGAAATACTTTTAACACAAAAGCAAAAAGTAATAAAGATTAAACAAGTTAGGGACCTCCCAGACTGGGGCTACCTTGACATGGCTCTTTATTCATATGATCACAGTAATGTTTACTAACCCCTTTATAATGTATGCAATGTATAGGTCCCATGGGTTCATTGGGTCCATTTCTTGTCCAGGATGTTTACCCTATCCAGTGTGGATAGGGTAGACAATGGATGTAGGGTACATGGCATGGCCAGATCTAAGTATGATATGATCGCCCAAGTTAATTGGGTCAAGGGCATGTCCAGGATGGGAAGAATGTGGCGTGGCCAGGGATCTGGGTGTGTATGGTGACCATGGAATAGCCAGCAGTATCCAGTATATAGGGTAGACCATGGCAATTGCCAGGATCTGGGTGTGTATAGGGTAGACCATGGCATTGCAGGATCCGGGTGTGTATAGAGTACACCATGGAATGGTCAGGATCTGGGTGTGTATAGGGTAGACCATGGCATGGTCAGGATCTGGGAGTGTATAGGAGACTCATGGCATTGTCAAGGATCTGGGTGCATATAGGTGTAACCATGGCCATGGCCAGGATCTGGGTGTGTGTATAGGGTAGACCAATGGATGTGTCAAGATCTGGGAGTGTATAGGTTAGACCATGGCATGGCCAGGATCTTGGTGTGTATAGGGTAGACATAGCATGGTCAGGATCTGGTGTTTATAGTAGACCATAGCATGTCAGGATCTGGGTGTGTATAGGGTAGACAAGGCATGGTCAAGATCTGGGATGTGTATAGGTTAGACATAGCATGGCCAGGATCTTGGTGTGTTATAGGGTAGACCATAGCAGGTGGTCAGGATCTGGGTGTGTATAGGGTAGACCAATGGCATGGTCAAGATCAGGGTGTGTATAGGGCAGACAATAGCATGGCCAGGATCTGGGTGTTTATAGGGTAGTCCATGGTCCATGGTCAGGATCTGGTTGTGTATAGGGTAGACCATGGCATGGTCAGGATCTGGTTGTGTATAGGGTAGACCATGGCATGGTCAGGATCTGGTTGTGTATAGGGTAGACATGGCATGGCCAGTATCTGGTTGTGTATAGAGTAGACCATGGCATGGCCAGTATCTGGTTGTGTATAGAGTAGACCATGGCATGGTCAGGATCTGGATGTGTATAGGGTAGACCATGGCATGGTCAGGATCTGGATGTGTATAGGCACTATGGTGTCTCCATTATGGTATCTCCACTATTGTGTCCCTACTATAGTATCCCACTAGGGTGTCTCCACTATGGTATCCCCCCTACGGTGTCTCCATTATGGTATCTCCACTATTGTGTCCCCACTATGGTATCTCCCCTATGGTGTCTCCTCTTTGGTTTCCCCACTATGGTGAAAACACTATGGTGTCTCTACTGTGGTGTCTCAACTATGGTGTCTCCACTATGGTATATTCACTATTATATCTCCATTATGGTGTCTCCACTATAGTGTCTCCACTATTATATCCCCACTATGGTGTCTCCACTACGGTATCCCCACTATGGTGTCTCCATTATGGTATCTCCACTATATCCTCACTATTGTTTCCCCTATTAGTAGTATCCCGACGATGGTGTCGCCACTATGGGTATCCCCCCTACGTTGTCTCCATTATGGTCATCTCAACTATTGTGTCCCCACTATGTCTTCTCGCCCTATTGTTTTCTCCTCTTTTGTGAAGGATGAAACCACTATGGTGTGTCTACTGTGTGCCCCTCTCAAATAGTTTTCTCACACTATGGTGTCTCCACTATGGATCCCCCCTACGGGTTGGGGTCCTCCATTATGGTATCGTCAACTATTGTTCCCCACTATGGTATCTCCCTATGGTGTCTCCTCTTTGATTCCCCACTAGTGAAAACCTCTATGTGGTGTTCAGGTGGTTGTCTCAAATATGGTGGCTACACTATGGGTGTCCGCCACTATAGTGAGCACATTATGGTCCCCCCCATTCTGGTGGCATCCTTTAGGGTGTCTCGGCATAGGAAAATAATATCTGGTGTATTATAATCAATAATTAATATAGGCCACCTGCTTCCTTCCACCAGGTAACCCTTCAGGATTGGAGTGTCTCTTACCAAACTCAAAAAAATTTTGGGCCGCATGATTATTTGCTAGTTGTGGACTGCAAGTTTTAGTTTATGGTCCTTGTGTCATGATTTCTACTAAACGTTAGCTTTAACTAATGAGTTTCCTAGCCTCCATAGCCAAGGGGCTTTGTTCAACCTTTGAATCCTGCAGGACTGACCCTTCTTTGGGTCTGATCAATCAGGACCTAACTTGTGTGTGTGCGAGTTTCATACCCTTAACACAGGGTTCCTTCCTCCTGATCTGTTGTTAAGGGGGAGGCGCGTGCTTAATGTCCCACTTCACGTCCCTCGTCTAGAGTTACAACACCCGTTATTAGGTCCTCCAACCATTTTATGTCATTCCCCGCAAGTGCCAGCACTCCAGGAACAGAAGCTGCAAGGGCACGTTGGAAAGCTCCTTATTAAAATCCCTCTTTTTTCTTAATGGCCTTGAGTGGTTTACAAGGGCCCCTTACTCTGCTCCCAACCAACAAATTGTGATCTGTGACTTCAAAGGGGCTCAGTCAAATACATACTGGGCAATCCCAATCATCGCCATTGTTGCTCTTTAACATTACATTGTGGTTTAACGCCGCCCGGTTTAGAGGCAAATAATGCTGAAAGGATGTTGCTTTTCAGTTAAAGGCTTGCCAGTCACAGGGTAGATTCGTGTTGGGCCCATTTCTCTTTTACCCTTTCGCAAGAGACGTAAAACGATATGAACCATTAACCAGCTCCATTCCCGGCAGGAGAAACTGAATGTGGACTGTAAGAGCCGCCAGTTGAATTACTACAGCCATGCTAAAACCGCCAGGGCTTCATAATGAGGCAGACCACATTCTTTTAAGTTAATAATTAGCGCAGCACAGGTGGTTCCACCCTCTCCCTTATACTTAAGGGTAATCAAATTATGTAAGGGCAAAGTAGACAATTCACAAGTTCTACAGAAAAAAACAAATAAACCTTTCGATCAGCAAACGATCTTGTTTTTTAAGTCGTGAACTTCTTTCTTAAATACATTAAGACACCAACATTCCAAAAAATAGCTCACACGCCCCTTTTAGTTCTAATTCGTATTCTATTTAGGAGAACGTACTGTATCCTTCCTGGTTTTAAATAACTGCATTTTATGAGACACGTACCAGGTGTTAGTATGAAGGAGAGTTACACAATGGTAATGGATTCTCACCCATTTCATATCAATTCGCATAATTCATATTCGGCAGAAAATAGAATAAAATATGAATGGGCCAATAAAGGATAAAAAGAAAATGCAATCCATGTCTGTTCTATCATAATGGTGAATGGCCTTTCTGATGTGTTTGATGTTCGTCTGCTAGGTGCTTAAATAATACAGTTCTATGAGTGTTGAATTACTTGTTTAGTAAGAGCTAGCTGAGGACAGTTAGGTACTCGATTAATTAGCACTGATGACAGTATGGTAGCACAGTAATAAGCATTGACGGACAGGTATGTGTGCCTCCAGTATTGGCGTTGATTGGCAAAAGTAGGTAGCTCTATACATTAAAACTAATGGACGTATTGTAGCGTCAGTAATTAGCAACTGATGGACAGTAATGTAGGCACCAGTTAATAAGCGCTGATGTCCATTATGGTAGCATCAATAATATGGCAGCTGATGGCGCAGTATGGTATGCTCAGTAATTGCACTGATGGAACAGTATGGTAGCTCAGTATTGAGCACTGATGAGCAGTTATGTAGCTCAGTAATGTGGCAGTATGGCAGCTCAGTAATAGAACTGATGGCATATGGTAGCACGTAATTAGTCACTAATTTGGCAGTATGTAGCAAAGTAATTAGCACGTGATAACAGTATGGTAGCACAGTAATTAGCACTGATGGCAGTATGTGTATGCAAAGTAATTAGCACTGATGGCAGATTTGGTACTCACTAATTAGCAGTGATGGCATACATGGTAGCACATGTGATTGGCACTGTGGACAGATGGGTAGCACAGTAATTATCACTGAATGGACATATGGTAAGCTCAGTAATTAGCACTGATGGGCATATGGTAGCTCGTAATTAGCCCTGATGAAGCGATGGTAGCTCAATAATTAGTACTTATACGATGATGGGTGAATTACTTGTTAAAAGTTAATTACACTGACGGAGTAGTGCCAGTATTCGTGATCTACGTAATTAGCTATGACATAGGTAGAGTAAAGAATCCTGACGTACAGTAATGGTGGCTCAGTAATTGGCGTTGATGGGCAGTATGGTAGCTCAGTAATTTAACACAATGGACAGTATGTAGCGGCAGTAATTAGCACGATGGACAGTAGTGGTACACAGCAATAAGCACTTGAATTGGACATATGGTAGCACAGTATAAGCGGGCATGATTGCCATTATAGGTATCACAATAATTGGCACTGATGGGCAGTATGGTTAGCTCACGTAATTTAGCACTGATGGACAGTATGGTACTCATAATTAGCGCTGATTAGCAGTATGGTACGCTCAGTCATGTGGGTCATATTGCCGACTCATAAGAATTAATCTGGACCTAGGTAAGCACAGTAATTAAGCACTATTGGTATTATGTGCGAAAGTTCATTAGCACTGATAAGCATATGGTAGCCAGCTTAATAAAGCACCGGATGGGCAGTAATTAGCCAGTAGTAGCACTGATGGGCAGTTTTGGTAGCTCAATAATTAGCAGTGATGGCAGTATGGGAAGCACAGGATTGGCACTGGTGGACAGTATGGTAGCATCAGTATTATCATGATGGACAGTATGGTAGCTCAGTATTTAGTACGATGGGCAGTATGGTAAGCTCAGTAATTAGCACTGATGACAGTATGGTACTCAGTAATTGCACTGATGAGCTTAATGGTAGCTCCGATAATAGCACTGATGAGCATTATGGTGCGTCATAATGTGGGGCAGTATGGCAGCTCAGTAATTATCACTGATTGGGTATGGGTAGCAACAGTCATTAGCACTGATGTCATATGGTAGCTCATTAATTAGACACTGATGGGCCAGTATGTGTCCACATTGATGGCACTGGTGGGCAAATATGTTTAGCACATGATTGGCCTGATGGCAGTATGTCGCGATACCGATGATTGCCACTGGTGGCGTATGTAGCCAAGTAATTGCACTGGTGGCATATGGGTAGCACTAGTAATAACCAACTGTGGGCGTTGCATCGTAGCATGGTGCAGATGTGCACAGTAATTCCACTGGTGCAAGTATTGTAGCACAGTTAATTAGCACTGGTGGGCAGTAATGTGAGCTCAGTAATTAGCACTGGTGGGCAGTATGGTAGCACCAGTAAATTAGCCTGGTGGGCCATTGTGTAGCCAGTACTATAGCACTGTGGCCGTATGGTAGCACAGTAATTAGCACTTGGTGGGCAGAATGGTACGAACAGTAATTAGCACTGGTGTACAGTATGGTACACAGTAATAAGCACTGGTGGGCAGTATGGTATCACAGTATTAGCACTGGTGTCGTAATGGTAGAACAGTATTGCAGTGATTGGCAATTGTCATGTAGCACAGTATTTAGCACTGTGGGACGGTATGGTAGCACAGTAATTTAGCACTGGGGCATATGGTATCCAGTAATTAGCACTGGTGGCCGTAATGTAGCACAAGTAATTAGCAAGGGAGGTTTGAATGTTTGTCCCTGTGGTTGCATTTCGCCCACAATACGACATTCTCTGCACAATAGAGAAATTAGACTGTAAGCTCTTCCAGGGCATTGCCTGGCTGATGGGTGATACACCCAATAAGATCCCACTCCACGGTAACTCAACAGGCCTATAGACCTCAATGAGAATAAATGCTGACAGTTCCTTATGCTGCCTCCTGCCATCTATACTGCCAATGGTCACCCACGCGTGGAATGTTCCTAGACACCCGTTTAAAATCTTGCATGACAATAAGTGCATGGTGTCTATGGAGCGCAGGGTCCGATTTCCATACGACATGACTCTATTCAACCGGCCTAGCCCCTTTATTACAGAACATGGCAAAGACAGTTCAGCATCTGTCATTGGACCCCCTTGCAATGTCTTAAAGGGGCCCTGCTTTTGAAATGAAAAAGACTACTGGTATTATTATATATAGTTAGAATTGATGAACGCCAGTCGATGACTAGCGAAACGTCCTTCACAGAACTAAACTTTCAGATCAGTTGACTAACTGAACTATCCGATAACTCATGACCCTGGATGAATAATACTTACAGATATACCTGACCTGGATGAATAATATTACCAGTATACCAGAAGATGATCCAGATATCCAAGCCTGATAATGAATATTACAATACATGGATGAATGAATGTATTAAGTATACCATGACCGATGGATTATACATTACCGATATACCATGATCTGGATGGATGATTACAGATATCCCATTAATCTGGATGGATGACTATTACATATATCCAGACCTGGATGGCTGAATATTACAGATATACCAAGACATGGATGAATGATTATTACAGATACCATACCTGTATGATGAATATTTACAGATATAACCGTGACCTGGAATAAATGATATTACAATATACCCATGACCTGTAATAATGAATATTTTACAGATATACCATGACCATGGATGGAATGAATATACAATATACGTTCCTGGATGGATGAATATTACAGATATAACCATACCTGGATGAATGATTATTACAGAATACATGACCTGTATGGATGAATATTCCAGATTACCGTGACCTGGCATGAATGAATATTACGATATACATGACCTGGATGAATGAATATTACAGATACCATGAACCTAGATGAACTGAATATTACAGATATACAATGACATGGATGAAATGACTATTTACTATACCTGACATGGATGAATCTTCAGATACCATGACCTGGATGGAGAATATTACGATATACCATGACTTGGATGATAATATTACAGATAACCATGACATGGATGGATGAATATACAGATATACCATGACTGGATGGATTATATTACGATATACCATGAACCTGGATGAATAATATTACAGCTTACCATGACCTGGATGGACTGAATATTACAGATATCACCATTACCTGGATGGATGAATATTACAGATAATACCATGACAATGATGAATGAATATTACCGATATACCATGACTGGATGGATGAATATTACAGGATATACCAATACCTGGATGAATGAATATTCAGATATACCCTGACTGGATGGAATATTACAGATATACCAGACCTGATGATGAAATATTCAGATACCATGACCTGGATGGATAATTAAGATATACCAGACCTGGATGGATGCATTTACAATATACCATACCTTGATGAAGAATATTACGATATACCATGACCTGGCTGGAGAATATTCAGATATACCATGACCTGGATGGATAATTACAGATAATACACATGACTGAATGGATGATTTACAGATATACCATGACCTGGATGGATGCATTTTACCACGCACTATAACCATGAACAAGGATGAATGAATATTACAGATATATACCGTGACCTGGAGAAGACTATTAACAGATATACCATGCCTGGATGGATGAATATTACAATATCCATGAACAATGATGATAGGTATTATCAGATATAACATACCTGATGTATGAATATTACAGATATACCGTGACCTGGATGAATGAATATCAGATATACCTAACCTGGAAGAATGAATAATACAGTATACCGTGACCTGGATTGATTAAACTCTTCGATATCCATGACAAGGGATGAAATGAATATTACAGATATACAATTACCTGGATGGATGAATATTACAGATATACCGTGACCTGATGGATGATATTACAGATTACCATGACCTTGGATGAATTAATATTACAGATCATAACCCTGACAAGGATTGAATGAATATTACAGATTACCATGATACCTGTAATGGATGAAATATCAGATACATGACAAAGGATTAATTAATATACAGTTTGCAATATGGTTCGTAAGGACCAGGGTTTTAGTAACCATGGATCATAGGGACCTGGTCAGTATTGTCTCACTGTGGGGCCAGAAAAACAACTGACACCCCGACATCGCCATAAGCATTGCCATTGCCAATTTGCGTAATAAAAAAAAAAATGAAAATTTCTGTCGCCCATTTCGGTCATTGCCGTGTATGCATTACCAGCAAATGTGTACCGGAGATATAAATGGGAATTGTAATTGCCACCTACTGATTATAATAGTGATTGAGATGAGTGGTCAGAGACGTCGTCTTACTGTTTGTACCAGGGCAAGGACCCAGGGTCTTGGTTAGTAGGTACCTGGTTGTCGGACCCCTGTAAGACACGGATGTGGTTAGTAGGAGCCTGGTTATTAGGAAACGATGTGTTTATAGGGACCTGGTTAGTAGGACACCGTATGTGGTTAGTAGGACATGGTTGTAGCGACACAGGGATGTGGTTAAGTAGGGACCTGTTTAGTAGGGACACAGGTATGTGGTTAGTGGGGGAACATTTTAGTAGGGAACACAAGTATGGTGGTCAGTATGGACTGGTTTAGTAGGGATACAGTGATTGGTTAGTAGGGCACTGTAGTACGGACACGGGGATTTGTTTGTGGAATGTTGATTAGGGACTGTTAGGAAGGGACACAGGGTGTGGGCTCAGGTGGCTCAGGTGAGGAGGGGGTTGGACCACACCTGAGTAGGGGGTTGGACCCCCGCGAAACGTTGTGTATCTGGTCTTTAATGTTGCCACTCAATAATTGGAAGTTTTGTTATTTATTAACTGTTTACCATGAGTGTGCCTCCCGGCATTTCACATGATTTGAATACTTACCTGACGTGGCACAGGCTCAGGGGGCGCACCTCCAATTTACCAGTTGGGATTCCCATTTTCTGATATGGTTGTTAGTAGGGACCTGTTAGTAGGGACACAGTGATAGTAGTTTAGTATGGACCTGGTTTAGTAGGGACATTCAGGATACAGTTTAGTAGGGTCTGGTTAGTAAGGAATTTGGTTAATAGGACACAGGATGGTTTCGTAGAGACCTGGTTTTAGGGACACGTTATTGGTTAGTAGGGACCTGGTTAGTATGAACACGGGGATGTGGTTAGTGGGAACCTGGTTAGTATTGACCCTGGTTGTAAGGACCTGTAGGGACACAGGGTGTTACACAATTATTGCTCTAGTCAAGGGAACTGGTTATGTAAGGACCTGTATGACACAGGGATGGTGGCTTCGTATGGACCTGGTTTGTAGGGACACCAGGGATTTGGTTAGTATGGCGGTTAGTAGCGCCACATGGATGTGGATAGCTAGGGACCTGTAGTAGGGAAACAGGGATGTGGGTTAGTAGGCACATGGTTATTAGGACACAAGAAACACCAAGGATGTTGTTTAAAGTGGGACATGGTTAGTAGCACACAGGAGTGGTTAGTAGGAACCTGGTTAGTAGTCTCCAACTGGTTACACTGTCGCCTCATAATGTGGGGAGAAGGCAAAGCGAGTGAATGCACCTTCTTTGTAATCTCACGATACTACTTAACTAATCTATCAACTGGTTCCACGTCACCTCCTAATGTATGGAAGGAAAGCAGTGAATGGACTGCCTTGTACTCAACGGATGTACTATCTTCCAACTGTTTACTCTGTCACCCACAAGTCCTAATGTAGGGGAAAGGAAACAGTGAATGGACCTTCCTTGATCTCACTGATCGTAACCATCTTCCAACCGGTTACACTGTCACCACCTAATGTAATGGCGAAGTAAAGCAGTGAATGGACCCTGGCCTGTATCTCACTGATAGTACTATTCCATCCAACTGTTAAATGGCACCTCCTAATGTTAGGGAGAAGGAAGCATTGAATGGACCTGCCTTGTACCTCACTGATGTAACTATTCATCCAACCTGTACATGCACCTCCTAATGTGGGAGAAGGAAGCAAGTGAAATGACCTGCCTTGTATCTATCTCACTGATAGTACCTAATCTTCCACTTTTTCCAACTGTCGACCTCCTACTGTAGATAGAATGAGCAGTGAATGGTCCTGTCCTTATATCTCACTGATAGTAACTAATCTTCCACTGGTTTATACCTGTCACCCTCCTAATGTAGGGAGAAGGAAAGACAGTGAAATGGAACCGTGCCTTCATATCTCACTGATAGTATTCTAATCTCCAACTGGTTCACTGTCACCTCCTATGTAGGGGAAGGAAGCAGTGGGAATGGACCTGCCATACCTCACTGATAGTAACGATTCGTCCCCAACTGGTTCACTGTCCCTCCTAATGTAGGGAGCAAGGAAAAGCGTAAGTGGACTCTTCCTTGTAATCTCACTGTAGTAACGAATCTTCCAACTGGTTACAAAACTGTCACCCTCCTAATGTAGGGAGAAGGAAAGCAGTGAAGGGACCTGTTTTGTTAACCTCACTGATAGTAACTAATCTCCAACTGGTTCACTGTACCGACTAATGTAGGGAGAAGTAAAGCAGTAAAATGAACTGCCTGGACATTAAGCTAGTACACACATGAAAGATGTGGCAGATGCATTTTTCAAACAATTCGGGCTACACACAGTCCTGAGTGCTCCCCCTATGCACAGCATATGGAATAACGATCGGGACTCTGTGTTCCCTCGGGGAGGTGGTCTACCGCGGCCGACGGAAATTTTCCCTCTTTTCTGAACGAGCGTTTGGCTGACAGCTCGTCCGGAAAGGTACATCACGTAACCCGATAAAGCCCTGATACCCGTCGGTATCCGCGACGGATCAAGGGGCTTATCGGTAATGTTGTTTCCCCAGCTTTACTGTTACAGCACTTTATTTAAGGACTTAATTATTGCACTGGACATGGTTCATTGATTTTAATATAATCTCATTTATTAGGGCCGTAACTACCAAGGAGCATAGGGACAACCCGCATGGGGGGGGGGGGGGGGGGCGGAAACCCAGGGGCCATCTTCTAATTTTACTATTACAGATGGCAGGTCCCACCGAGCAGCCAAGCAACACAATGAATTAAACCATGGGATTGCGCCCAATCCACAAGTCTGAGAAATAAAACGTAGAGAAATACTTTTACACAAAGCAAAATACTAAAGATTAAACAAGTTAGGCCCCTCCCAGACTGGGGCTACCTTACATGGGCCTCTTATTCATATGATCACAGATGTTTACTAACCCCTTTATAATGTATGGCCAAGGTTAGGTCCCCATGAAGGTTTCATTGGGTCCTTCTTGTCCAGGATGTTACCCTATCCAGTGTGGTTCGGGTAGAAATGGATGTAGGGTACATGGCATGGCCAGGAATCTAATTATGAATATGCTATCCCAAGTTAATTGGGTCAAGTCGGCATGTCCATGATAGGTAGATGTGGCGTGCCATGACTGGGTGTGTATAGGTGACCAGGAATAGCCATTATCCCAGGTATAATGGTAACCATGCAAATGTGCCTAGGATCGGGTGTTAGTATAGGGTCACCATGGCAATGCCAGGATCCGGGTGTGTATAGAGTACACCATGGAAATGGTCAGGATCTGGGAGTGTATGGGTAACATTGGCATGGTCAGGATCTGGGAGTGTATAGGGAATACCAGGCATTGTCATGGCATCTGTGGTGTCATATAGGGGTAGACCATGGCCTGGCAGGGATCTGGGTGTGTGTATAGGGTAGACCATGCATGGGGGGGGGTCAAGATCTGGGAGTGTATAGGTTAGACCATGGCAGGCCAGTCTTGGTGTTAAGAAAGGGTAGACTCATAGCAGGTCAGGATCTGGGTGTTTATAAGTAGACCATAGCATGGTCAGGATCTGGGTGTGTATAGGGTAGACAATGCAATGTGTCAAGATCTGTGGATATGTATAGTTAGACTCCGGCATGGCCAGATCTTGGTGTGTATAGGGTAGACCATAGCATGGTCAGGATCTGGGTGTGTATAGGGTAGACAATGGCATGGTCAAGATCAGGGTGTGTATAGGGCAGACAATAGCATGGCCAGGATCTGGGTGTTTATAGGGTAGTCCATGGCATGGTCAGGATCTGGTTGTGTATAGGGTAGACCATGGCATGGTCAGGATCTGGTTGTGTATAGGGTAAGACCATGGCATGGTCGATCCGGGTTGTGTATAGGTATACCATGGCAGGCCAGTATCTGGTTTTGTAAGAGTAGACCATGGCATGGCCAGTAGCTGTTGTGTATCAGAGTAGACCATGGCATGGCCAAAGTATCTGGTTTGTGTATAAGTAGCCATGGCATGGTCAGGAAATCTGAATGTGTATAGGGTTACCATGGCTGTCCAGTATCTGGTTGTGTATCTTTAGACCATTGCATGGCCATATCCTGGTTTTTGTATGATAGAACGCATGGCATGGTCAGATCTGATGTGTATGAGGGTAACCCTGAATGGTCAGGATCTGTTTGTGTATAGGGTATAACCATTGCATGGCAGTATCTGTTTTGTATAGATAGACCATAGATGGGCCCACGGATAATTCTTCTCCTTCAGGCCAACAATCAAATCTTTGTTATGTCAGTGTAACCACAGGTTTTAAAGAAAGTGTAACAATGACACTAATGTTTGTTTTGGACAAGAACGGTATAACATACAACTTACTGTACTACTCGCGGGTTCATGCTGTCAATCATGTGTTTTGTTTGGTTATTTTTAAGGAAGGTTGAGCTATGGAATTTTTATCCAAAATGAAATGAAGGTAAATATGTAACTAGGTAACAATGTAATTATTCACAACTATACCCGGTGAATAACTGACATCATATCACCAACTATTTACAACGGATATGACATAGACATTGCACACATATGGTGTATCCAAATAGCGATTAGGCTTTACGTGTATGTGTATAGAGATGCCCTTTGTGCTCTCAATAAAACCTCTGCTTCCAGGGCTGATGGAGTTGTAGTTTTTTAACCAAGTGAAAAACTCTGTCTGTACTATGCTAAACAATGTGCCCATGGGATGAAATGGCAGCTGAGACTGAGGCGTGTAGGACATTAGTGGTTTGTAAGAGAACACTGAGCAGATTTGGGGGCACTATCGTGGGTTTGAAAAGATTCCAAAAAGTCGAGGAAACCAGCGACTCTTCCACACAGTTGGAGCAGGAGGATAAAAGCTGAAAACTGTTATCACAGCCGCCCCATAACTTCCATTGGATGGAGGAGATGCATTTCCATGGTCCCTGGCTGCGTTACGAGCAGAGTGATCCCCTTCCCTGCCGGCATCTGTGCGCAGTGAACCTCTATCAACATAAACTGACGCCCACTCAAGGAACCTTAACCTGCTCCATGCTGGACAAGGCACTGATCGTGACATTTGACGCCAATCCCAGTGTTGCAACTAAAAATAACTGGGCCCCCTGCACACTATTATGGTTACCCCTTCCTTGCTTCATTTACAGTGGTTTTTCTGGGGGGTGGCTGTAGCCTGTTTATAGGAAAGTACGAAGACAGGGCGACCAGGTGCCATATTGAAGGTATCTTCCCTGATTATTCCGCCACTGAGCCATCCTATAAAGAAGGACGTGGCCCTGTCAGTGATGTTAATCTACCGGGACCAAACTGGTCCCATGTGATCCAACTCACTGACCCCCTCCAGCCCATTACATATTAGCCTCATAGAAAACTGTGAATATAATTTTGCATTAGATTCCGGTAAGGGTTAATCCTAGCATGGAGATCTCGTCCCATAGGAAATCAATCAATGGGGACCAATCAGGCATCACATCTACTGTACTGAGTTGATGGCTTGGTTTTGTGTCTGCCCAATTTATCAGCACATGTGGATGTGTCACGGTTTTGTGATGGATTCACGCCGGTTGTGGGGCAAGAGACGACAAGGGCCCCATTTACTAAATGACCAATATCTTTGCCATGTATGGGCACCATCTGAGAGCTTACTGTATATATCTCAACTCCAAGTCAATGACGGAGCCTCAGTGTTCAATTTCGGGGCTAAGAGGTAAATTGATAGGAATTTTTTGCATTTTTAGTTGTCATTGCTTTTGCATAGTTTTCAAAATATTTCCATTTTTTGGTGTATATGGAGCAACATCACCAGGTCCCTGCACTTATCCTTCTTCCTGCCTGAACCTGTCGTCAATCTGCCCTTTGTCTCCTCCTCTTCTTGCAAGCTCTCCCCTCCACTTGCAGCCCCCCTGGTCCCCTCTAACAACTCATGGACCCCATGGCCCCTTCGCTTGACGCCCATGTGGCCCCACATAGTGGGAGAGTAGGGATGTAGATTCCCTTACCTCCTCTGGGGGATTTTCATTTCACAAAGGGGGAGGAACTTCCCGTCTCCCTACACTATTAAGTCTGAGGCTGGTGCTCGACGGCGGGCGAGGTGGAGGGAGCTCTAGGACGTCACATGTCACCTCTCACCCATTAACTTCCGGTCAGTCATTCTTTATATCTTGGGCTGTGGAAGCCACCCGAGAGTTGGTTGATGGCTTCGTTTTAAAAGGTAGGAAACTGGCTTTCATTTAAATTTACTTGTTTTGGAGACCCCACAGTTCCCCTTTAAACGACAAACACATGGTTTTAAGTTTCCACCAATAGGATACAAATCAACATATTATTAGGGAGAGTCAGATGAAAGTTCCAGAGCACCGTTATTCTCTGTGTGACCAACCAATTAACCCCAAACCCTTGGTCTAAATCCATTCAGTAAAATGTTATTTATACTAGATATTATATATATAGGGATTAAGAATTAAACAGTTACTTGTTAGCGTGACTTTCCCTCATAGTAAGCGTTGGATGTGCAGGTACCCGACATCTGATTTTTGCATTTGCCTGCGCCATTTCAAAGATTTTCGAAATAGCATCAGTGCAGACGATGCAATAATTAGCAAGATAATGGCACGTTTTTTGTCACTTAAACTAAAGCATTTTTTTAAAGCTTTTCAATTGTGTTTTAAAGCTGTGCAAAGATCGCACCTTACTTTACTTAATTTCAGTTTTCGATAACCCTCAAATTTATCGTTGGGTAACCCTCGTATTGCCATAATCCTCGAAAACCATAAATGTAACGAATTGAAATCCCGCAATTGCTCGATCTGAAGAAAGAAGTGTTTAAAACAGTTTGTTTACAGTGACATGTTCCCCAGACCATTTTTCCCAAGTTTTGTCCACAGCCATTTACAGTAGGTGCCCATTTTTATTTGTATCTGTTATTCATCCAAATTTTCAACTATTACCTCCCCCTTGACTTTAATGGTTTAATTTCCACAACTTTTACTGACGTTCAAGAACCAGGGGGGGGGTGTACCTGCAGAGGGGCCTGGTCCCCTCCCATAATGTCTGTATAACAGTTACATAGATAACATAGTATTGGAGGTTTTGAAGATATACTTCCATCTAATCCCACCTTTATACCCTACCCCAATGTCTGTATAAACAGTTACATAAGTAACATGTATTGGAGTTTGTTAAAGATATACGTCATCTAATCCAACCTTTTATACCTACCCATAATGTCTGTATAACAGTTACCTAGAGTTAACATAGTTTGGAGGTTGTATAAGACCCAATACGTCCATCTAGTCCAAACCTTAATAAAGAATAATTTACTCTCTAAACAACCTATAATCCTTACAATAAATATATAATAATATATATAATCCCCTCTCCCCCCTCCTCCGCCTCTTCGCTCTCCTCTCCCGCCTCCCCCTCTCCCCATCCCCACCTTCTCCCATTACTGTCCCCTCCGTCTTCACCCCCTTTTCTCTCTCTCTCCTCCCTCTCCTCCCCCCCCACTCCCCTTCTCTCCTCCCCCTCATCTCCTCCTCACACCTCCTTGCTCCTCCTCTTCTTCCTCCTCTTTCTACCTTCCTCCCTCTCTCCTCCATCTTCTCCCCTCTCCCCCTCTCCTCCTCCCCTCCCCCCTCTTACCCCATCCCCCTCTCTCACCTCTCCTCTCCTATCCTCCCTCCTTCTCCTCTCCCTTCCTCCCCCTCCTACGCCCTCCCTCATCTCCCTCCGCCTCTCCCTCTCTTCCCCTCTTCCTCCCCACCTCCCCTCCCTCGTCTCCTCCACACCGGCCCTCACTCCCCTCCCACCCCACCCTCTCCCCCCCCCCCACCGCCCCTCCCCCTACTCCCCCCTTCCTCCTACCCACTACCATCTCCCGCCCTCCTCCCTCCCCCTCCCTCCCCTCTTCTCCCTCCTCCCTCCTCTCCCTTCTCCCCCCCTCCCTCCCCCCACCCTCCCCCTCCCCCCCGGTGTCCTAACCCCCTCTCCCCGCCCTCCCCGGTCCCTACCTGTCTGTCTCCCCGTTCCCTCGTCCCCTCGGCTTGGCGGTTGTTCTCCCGCTCTCCGTCCCTCTCCTCCCCCCTTTCCTCCCCTCCCCTCCTGCTCTGTCTACCCGTTTCCCTCGTCCCCTCGCTTGGCGGTTGTCCTCCACGCCATCACTTCCCTCTCGGTCTCGCCCCCTTTCTCCCCCTCCCCCCTCCTGTCTGTCCTCCCTTCCCGCGTCCCCTCGTCTTGGCGGTTGTCTCCCCGCTCTCCGTCCCTCTCGTCCCCACCTGTCTCCCCGACCCCTCCTGTCTGGTCGACCCGTTCCCTCGTCCCCCTCGTCCTGGCGGTTGTCGAACCGACCCCGTCCCCTCTCATCCCCCCTTTCTCCCCTCCCCCTCCTGTCCTGTCTCACAGTTACATAGTAAACATAATTATTGGATGTTATATAAAGACCTATGCCATCGAGTCTAAACTTTATACCCTATACCCATATGTCTATATAACATTACATATAACATAGTAATTGGAATGTTTATAAAGACATATGTTCCATCTGTCTAACTTTTATATCCTACCCCTAATGTCTGTATCACGTTACATAGTAACATAGTATTGGAGGTTGTATAAAGTCATACGTCCATCTAGTCCAACTTTATACCCTTACCCCATATGTCTCGATAACAGTTACATAGTAACATAGTATTTGATGTTGTATAAAGACATAACGTCATCTATCCCACTTTATATACCCTACCCATAATGTCTGTATAACAGTTTACATAGTAACATAGTATATGCGGTTGTTATAAAGATATACGTCCATCTGCCAACCTTTATAAAACCCTAAACGCCTAATGTCTGTCTAACGTTTCTAGTACATAGTATTGGAGGTTGGTATACAGAACATACGTACCATCTAGTCCAACCTTTATACCCTACCCATAATGGTCCTGTATAACAATTTGCATAGTGCATAGTATTGGAGGTTGTACTAAAGACATACTTCCATCTAGTCCACACCTTTATATCCTACCATAATGTCTGTATAAAGTTAGCTAGTAACATAGTATTGGAGTTTGTATAAAGACATACTCCCATCTAGTCCAACCTTTATACCCTACCCCCATACTTCTGTATAACAGTTCATTAACATAGTATTGAGGTTTTATACAATACAATACGTCCATCTAGTCCCAACCTTTCTATCCTTACCCATAATGTCTGTATAACGTTACATAGTAACATAGTATTGGAGGTTGTTAAAGACATACGTCCACTAGTCCAACCTTTATACCCTACACCCTACCCTAATGGTCTGTATAACAGTACATATAACCATAGTATTGGAGGTTGTATAAAGATATACGTCCCATCTAATCCAACCTTTCTACACTTATCCATAAGTTGTCCTGGTATACAGTTACATAGTAAACATAAGTATTGAGTTGTATAAAGACATAAACCCATCTAGTCCAAAAACCTTAACCCTACCCATAATGTCCTTTTATAACAGTTACATAGTAACCTAGTATTGGAGGATGTATAAAGACATACATCCTCTATTCCAATCTTTAATACCCTAACCCATAATGTGCGGTATACAGTTACATGTACATAGTATTGGAGTTGTATAAAAGACATATGTCCTCTAGTCCCAAACTTTATACCCTCCCCATAATGTTAACAGTTACTAGTAACAACCCTATATTTGGTCCTCGCATCTTTCCTTAACAGATGACCCTATTTTGCTTGCTCATCTGCCCTAAAGGGATGCTTGATCAAACCCTTTTATTTTGTCTCTCACAAGTGCAATAGAAAAGAATACACCCATAGAACTTCTAGGTAGCCCATAACTAATAAATTAATAACTTAACATTTTTAGGACAATCATGTAAATTGTCTCCTCTCCCCTTTGCTGGTATGATCTCAGTCATTTATGGAACTCATATTGCAGGAAATCTGGCATCACATCGTGTCAGTCTGCCAACCCTTGTCCCTGTTTGGTTTGGCTTTGCACGTTGAATGTTCTCCAGGCCGAGAATGAAACAGTCTCAGTTATCAGCACTCTTCTTTATTTTGTGGTGGTTTATAAGTAGCCCTTTGTTTTTCCTTCTCCTTCCTTTCGCCACTCTTCATTAGTCTCTTTATGACTTCCTCCCCAACCCTTGTCTCGGACTGTGACAGTCACTTTTGCTCTTTCGGCTTTAGAAGATCCAGTGCAAATTCCTTTCAAAATCCATGAATTTTATGCATGACCTTTAACTAAGCAACAGAAGTGCCTCCTCCCCCTTTTATAGAAGAGGTTGGTTGAAATCTACAACTTCTTTTTAGGAATTCTCTTCTTGGTCTAGCACAGCCAGGTGGCCTCCACTTTGGCCGATATCCATGGCAAATGCCATCGGGGATATCGGCCCTGGCATGGCAGAAAAATTAAATGACCCCCAAAGCCCAAGAACTGTCTCCATTGAGGGTCGACCCACTGAAAATGTCCTCCATGCACCACCGCTATTCACTGCTGGTAAATGCCCTTCCATTCACGATTCAAAAGCTGGCGTTAAAAGCCCGCACTAAAACTAGCTATGGAATCGCGAGCGTTCGGATGCGCGGTGATTTTTTTCGTAACCCGCGTATCTTTCACTAATAGTTAACGTCGTGCTAACCTGTAGCGAACCGTTTAAGCGCGGTGTTAACCCCATATATTTGCCCGCAAGTCCCGGAGTCATCGCCCACAATGGGTCTAGTGTGCCTAGCCCATCTACTCCCCATTGGTTAGACGCGATTATATATTTATTTATTTTTAAGCGATAAGTCCCTTCACAATCATCAAGTGATTAAATCTGCCTGTCATTTTCTAAACGATGGCGCTATTCCCGTCCCAAGCCTTCTCCCTATGTAAACCACTCTCGGGCTGCAGATACTCCCTCAGCCGCGCCACCTCCCTATTACTTAAGTAAAATGGTATCAGTGTGAGTCAGTGGTGAGTACCCCTACTTAACCCTAACCAGAAACCTTTACTAACCATCTTCCTCACTATACAGATGTTAAATGAATAATCTAGAATTACGCAGTTTGTATAATTGTAGACCATGGCATGGCCAGTATCTGGTTGTGTATAGAGTAGACCATAGATGTGCCCACTGATAATTCTTCTCTCAGGCCAAACAATCAAATCTTGTTATGTCAGTGTAACCACAGGTTTAAAGAAAAGTGTAAAAATGACACTAATGTTTGTTTTGGACAAGAACGGTATACATACAACTTACTGTACATACTCGCGGGTTACATGCTGTCATCATGTGTTTTGTTTGGTTATTTTTAAGGAAGGGTTGAGCCTGATGGAATTTTTATCCCAAAATGAAATGAATGTAAATATGTAACTAGGTAACAATGTAATTATGTCACAACTATACACAGGTGAATAACATGACATCATATCACAACTATGTACACTGATAGGACATAGAACATTGCACACAGATGGTGTATTCAGATAGCGATTAGGGCTTACGTGTATGTGTATAGAGATGCCCTTTGTGCTCTCAATAAAAACCTCTGGCTTCCAGGGGCTGATGGGAGTTGTAGTTTTGAAACCAAGGGGAAAACTCCTGTCTGTACTATGCTAAACAATGTGCATTCATGGGATGAAATGCAGCTGAGACTGAGGCTTGTAAGGACATTAGTGTTTGTAAGAGACACTGAGCAAGATTTGGGGGCCACTCGTGGGTTTGAAAAGATTCCATAAAAAGTCAGAGGAAACCAGCGACTCTTCCCACACAGTTGGAGCAGGAGGATAAAGGCTGAACTGTTATCCAGCCGCCCCATAACTTCCATTGGATGGAGGGAGATGCATTTCCAAGTGGTCCTGGCTGCGTTACAGAGCAGAGTATCCCCTTCCCTGCCTGCATCCTGTGCGCAGTGACCTCATCACATAACTGACGCCCACTCAAGGAACCTTAACCTGCTCCATGCTGGACAAGGCAATGATCGTGACATTGACGCAATCCCAGTGGTGCAACTAAAAATAACTGGGCCCCCGGCAAAACTATGATGGTGACCCCTTCCTTGCTTCATTTACAGTGGTTTTCTGGGGGGTGGCTGTATCTGTTATAGGAAAAGTAAGAAGACAGGGCTACCAGGTGCCGATATTGAAGGTAGCTTCCCTGATGATTCCGCCACTGAGCCATCCTATAAAGAAGGACGTGGCCCTGTCAGGTGATAGTTAATATAAGGGACACAAACTGGTCCCATGTGATCCAACTCACTGACCCCTCCAGCCCATTCATATTATCCTCATAGAAAACTGTGAATATAATTTTGCATTAGATGCCGGTAAGGGTTAATCCCAGATGAGATCTCTCCCATAGGAATCAATCAATGGGGACCATCAGGCATCACATCTACTGTATCTGAGTTGATGGACTGTCTGCCCAATTTATCAGCACATGGAGTGTCAAGGTTTGTGATGGATCAGCAGTTTTGTGGGGGCAAGAGACGACAGGGCCACAGTTACTAAATGACCAATATCTTTGCATGTATGGGCACCTCCTGAGAGCTTACTGTATATATCTCACCTCCAAGTCAATGAACGGAGCCCTCAGTGGTCAAATGTCTGGGGCTAGAGGTAAATTGATAGGAATTTTTGCATTTTATTGTCATTGTCTATTTTGCATAGTTTTAAAGATATTTCCATTTTTGTGTGTGATATGGCAGCAACATCACCAGGTCCCCTGCACTTCCTGCTTCCTGCTCTGAAACCTGTCAGTCAATCTGCCCTGTGTCTCCTCCTCTTCTTGCAGCTCCCCTCCACTTGCAAGCCCCCCTGGTCCCTCTAACTCATGGACCCCATGGCCCCTTCGCTTACAGCCCCATGTGGCCCCACATAGTGGGAGAGTAGGGCTGTAGATTCCCTTACCTCCTCTGTGGGGATTTTCACAAAGGGGGAGGGACTTCCCGTCTCCCTTACACTATGAAGTCTGAGGCTGTGCTCGACGGCGGCGAGGTGGAGGAGCATCCTTAGGAATGTCACATGTCAGCCTCTCACCCATTAACTTTCCGGTCAGTCATTTCTTTATATCTTGGGCTGTGGAGCACACAGAGAGTTGGTTGATGGCTCGTTTTAAAGGTAGGAAACTGGCCTTTCATTTAAATTTAACTTGTTTGGAGACCACAGTTCCCCTTTAAACTACACAGGGTTTAAGGTTTCCACCAATAGGAGACAAAATCAAATATGATTAGGGGAGAGTCAGATGAAAGGTCCAGGAGCCACAGTTATTCTCTGTGTGACCAAACACAATTACCCCAAACCCTTTGTCTAAAATACATTCAGGTAAAATGTTATTTATACTTAAGATATTATAGATATAGGGAGTTATAATTAAAAGTTACTGGTTAGCGTGACTTTAACTCCATAGTAGCGTTGGATGTGCAGGTACCCGTACATCTGATTTTGCATTGCCTGCGCCATTTCCAAAGATTTTCGGAAATAGCACAGTGCAGACGATGCAATAAATTAAGCAATGATTATAGGGCACGTTTTTTGCACTTAAACTAAAGCATTTTTTAAAGCATTTTCAATTGTGGCTTTAAAGCTGTGCAAAAGATCGCACCTTACTATTACTTAATGTTCAGTTTTCGATAACCCTCAAATTTATCGTTGGGTAACCCTCGTATTGGCCATAATCCTCGAAAACCATAAATGTAACGAATTGAATCCCGGCAATTGCTCGATCTTGAAGAAAGAAGTGTTTAAACAGGTTTTGGTGACAGTGACATGTTCCCCAGACCATTTCCCAGTTGCCACAGCCATTTACAGTAAGTTGCCATTTTTATTTTATCTGTTATTCATCCAAAATTTTCAAACTATTACACTCCCCATTGACTTTAATGGGTTAATTTCCAAACTTTTACTGACGTTCAGAAACAGGGGTGTACCTGCAGGGGCCTGGTCCCTACCCATAATGTCTGTATAACAGTTACATAGTAACATAGTATTGGAGGTTGTATAAAGATATACGTCCATCTAATCCAACCTTTATACCCTACCCATAATGTCTGTATAACAGTTACATAGTAACATAGTATTGGAGGTTGTATAAAGACATACGTCCATCTAATCCAACCTTTTATACCTACCCATAATGTCTGTATAACAGTTACCTAGAGTTAACATAGTTTGGAGGTTGTATAAGACCCAATACGTCCATCTAGTCCAAACCTTAATAAAGAATAATTTACTCTCTAAACAACCTATAATCCTTACAATAAATATATAATAATATATATAATCCCCTCTCCCCCCTCCTCCGCCTCTTCGCTCTCCTCTCCCGCCTCCCCCTCTCCCCATCCCCACCTTCTCCCATTACTGTCCCCTCCGTCTTCACCCCCTTTTCTCTCTCTCTCCTCCCTCTCCTCCCCCCCCACTCCCCTTCTCTCCTCCCCCTCATCTCCTCCTCACACCTCCTTGCTCCTCCTCTTCTTCCTCCTCTTTCTACCTTCCTCCCTCTCTCCTCCATCTTCTCCCCTCTCCCCCTCTCCTCCTCCCCTCCCCCCTCTTACCCCATCCCCCTCTCTCACCTCTCCTCTCCTATCCTCCCTCCTTCTCCTCTCCCTTCCTCCCCCTCCTACGCCCTCCCTCATCTCCCTCCGCCTCTCCCTCTCTTCCCCTCTTCCTCCCCACCTCCCCTCCCTCGTCTCCTCCACACCGGCCCTCACTCCCCTCCCACCCCACCCTCTCCCCCCCCCCCACCGCCCCTCCCCCTACTCCCCCCTTCCTCCTACCCACTACCATCTCCCGCCCTCCTCCCTCCCCCTCCCTCCCCTCTTCTCCCTCCTCCCTCCTCTCCCTTCTCCCCCCCTCCCTCCCCCCACCCTCCCCCTCCCCCCCGGTGTCCTAACCCCCTCTCCCCGCCCTCCCCGGTCCCTACCTGTCTGTCTCCCCGTTCCCTCGTCCCCTCGGCTTGGCGGTTGTTCTCCCGCTCTCCGTCCCTCTCCTCCCCCCTTTCCTCCCCTCCCCTCCTGCTCTGTCTACCCGTTTCCCTCGTCCCCTCGCTTGGCGGTTGTCCTCCACGCCATCACTTCCCTCTCGGTCTCGCCCCCTTTCTCCCCCTCCCCCCTCCTGTCTGTCCTCCCTTCCCGCGTCCCCTCGTCTTGGCGGTTGTCTCCCCGCTCTCCGTCCCTCTCGTCCCCACCTGTCTCCCCGACCCCTCCTGTCTGGTCGACCCGTTCCCTCGTCCCCCTCGTCCTGGCGGTTGTCGAACCGACCCCGTCCCCTCTCATCCCCCCTTTCTCCCCTCCCCCTCCTGTCCTGTCTCACAGTTACATAGTAAACATAATTATTGGATGTTATATAAAGACCTATGCCATCGAGTCTAAACTTTATACCCTATACCCATATGTCTATATAACATTACATATAACATAGTAATTGGAATGTTTATAAAGACATATGTTCCATCTGTCTAACTTTTATATCCTACCCCATATTCTGTATACGTTACATAGTAACATAGTATTGGAGGTTGTATAAAGATATACGTCCATCTAGTCCAACCTTTATACCCTACCCCATAATGTCTGTATAACAGTTACATAGTAACATAGTATTTGAGTTGTATAAAGACTACGTCCATCTATCCCACTTTATATACCCTACCCATAATGTCTGTATAACAGTTACATAGTAACATAGTATATGGGTTGTATAAAGATATACGTCCATCTGTCCAACCTTTATACCCTACCCATAATGTCTGTCTAACAGTTTACTAGTACATAGTATTGGAGGTTGTATAAGACATACGTCCATCTAGTCCAACCTTTATACCCCTACCCATAATGTCCTGTATAACATTGCATAGTGCATAGTATTGGAGGTTGTATAAAGACATACTTCCATCTAGTCACACCTTTATATCCTACCATAATTGTCTGTATAAAGTTACTAGTAAACATAGTATTGGAGTTTGTATAAAGACATACGTCCATCTAGTCCAACCTTTATACCCTACCCATACTGTCTGTATAACAGTTCATAGTAACATAGTATGAGGTTTATATAAAACATACGTCCATCTAGTCCCAACCTTTTATCCTTACCCATAATGTCTGTATAACAGTTACATAGTAACATAGTATTGGAGGTTGTATAAAGACATACGTCATCTAGTCCAACCTTTATAACCCTACACCCTATAATGGTCTGTTAACAGTTACATTATAACCATGTATTGGAGGTTGATAAAGGATTATACGTCCCAACTAATCCAACCTTATCACCTTACTCCATTTAAGTGTCTGGTAACAGTTGACTAGCTAAACATAGTATTGAGATTGTATAAAGACATAACACCCCATCTAGTCCAAACCTTAACCCTACCCAAATGTCCTGTATAACAGTACATAGTAACCTAGTATTGGAGGATGTATAAAGACATTACATCCTCTATTCCAATCTGTTATACCCTACCCATAATGTGCTGGTATACAGTTACAGTTAACATTAGTATTGGAGGTTGTATAAAGACATATGTCCATCTAGTCCAAACTTTATACCCTCCCCATAATGTCTAACAGTTACATAGTAACAACCCTATATTTGGTCTCTCATCTTTCCTTTAACAGATGACCCTATATTTGCTTGCTCATCTGCCCTTAAAGGGATGCTATGATCAAACCCTTTATTTGGTCTCTCACAAGTGCCATAGAAAAGAATACACCCATAGACTTCTAGGTAGCACATAACTACATAAATTAATGTAACTTAACATTTTAGGACAATCATGTAATTTTCTTCCTCTCCATTTGCTGGTATGATCTTCAGTCATTTATGGAACTCATCTTGCAGGAAATCTGGGCATCATCGTGTCCATTCTGCCAACCAATGGTCCTGTTTGTTTTGCTTTGCACGTTGAATGTTCTCCAGGCCGGAGATGAAACATTCTCAGTTATCAGCAACTCTTCTTTATTTGGTGGTGGTTGAGAATGTAGCCCTTTGTTTTTCCTTCTCCTTCCTTTCGCACTCTTCATTTAGTCTAATTTATGACTTCCTTCCCCAACCCTTGTCTCTGACTGTGACATGTCACTTGTGCTCTTTCGGCCTTTAGAAGATACCAGTGCAAATTCTTTCAATAAATCCATGAATTTTATGCTGACCTTTAACTAAGCAACAGAAAGTGCCTCCTCCCCCTTTTATAGAAGAGTTGGTTGATCTACAACTTCTTTTTAGGAATTCTCTTATTGTCTAGGCACAGCCTAGGTGGCCATACACTTTGGCGATATCATGCAAATGCCATCGGATATCGGCCCTGTGCATGGCAGAAAAATTAATGACCCCCAAAGCCAAAGAACTGTCTCCATTGAGGTCGACCAACTGAAAATGTCTCCATGCACCGCTATCACTCTGGGTAAATGCCCCTTTCACGATTCAAAAGCTGGCGTTAAAATCCCGCACTAAAACTAGCTATGGAATCGCGAGCGTCGGATGCGCGGGTGATTTTTTCGTAACCCGCGTAATCTGTCACTAATAAGTTAACGTCGTGCTAACCTGTAGCGAACCGTTTAGCGCGGTTTTAACCCCATATATTTGCCCAGCAAGTCTGAGTCAATCAGCCACAATGGGTCTAGTGTGTCTAAGCCCAGTCTACTCCCCATTGGTTAGAGCGATATATATTTATTTATTTATTAAGAGATAAGTCCCTTCACATAATCAAGTGATTAAATTCTGCCTGTCATTTTCTAACGATGGCGCTATTCACAGTCCCAAGCCTTCTCCCTATGTAAACCACTCTCGGGACTGCAGATATCCCTCAGCCGCGCCAACTCCCTATTACTTAAGTAAAATGGTATCAGTGTGAGTCAGTGTGAGTACCTACCTTAACCCTAACCAGAAACCTTTAACCATCTTCCTCACTACAGATGTTAAATGAATAAATCTAGAATTACGCAGTTTGTATATTGAAATGGCATCAGCTTTTCAACCCAATCCTCTGGTCGTCGCCCCACACAACAGGGAGTCTCAGGGGATTAGAAATAATTAGCACACAGTGCAATGTGCAATTAAAGCATATCTGTCAATGGAAGTCAATTTACAGAGATACTACAGCACAATTTCATCCGTTTATCTCTTTAAATAGGATTTAGGGTTATTTTGGGGGGAGGGGTGGGTTAATTGTGATAATGAACGATTATGTTTATATAATGATAATGAATAATAATGTGTCACCGTTTCTAACATTAGATGTGAATATTTCAATTGGAACATTCTCCTTCTGAATTTTCCCCCTGGAACCCCATAAACAGTCCGATTAGGGACTAAAGATCGAATTACACACTTTGTGCAAATCTTGAGCAGATTTTAATTTGGCGCCACCTAAACATAAATTTCCTCCGGTCCAATCAGCTACAGTTTGACCAAATTGTTTAAGAAAAATTGGCCTGTGTATGGGTTACCTACAACTATATTTAAAGCCTCCAATTTGAATTGGATTAGTTTTAAGGTGAGTTAACACTCACGCGATCAGCATAAAAATGCTGATCGCGTGCAATTGCGTATCGCAAATGGATGTGTAATCTCACCCAAAATCACGTGATATCGGTGCGTTGCCGCTATTTCAATTTAGAAAAAAATTGCATGCACAAACACACGTAAATCGTGCTAGTGTGGCCTAGCCCTTAACAAGGAATCACATGAGATTAAGATTGTATTCTGACAAAATAATGACATTGCATGAACAATTTTAATAGCTGTCCCTTTAAAAACTAAAGGGGTGGCTGTCATATAAAAATATCGGTGTCCTTGAAAATGTTGTGCTCTATTAAGGAAAGTGATTTCCTTTCCATGTTCAAATGATGCAGCCACATTTGTTTACAGCTTGCAGAGAATGGCTTAATTTCTATCAACTTCCTTCCTGTCTGTAATCTCATTTTATTTCAGAGTTTTGGTTTAGCAGAGAATAGGTTTGGCAGGGTCAATCAACAAATAATGTAGCAGTGTGACCACAGATAAGAAAGCCAAATATAGGTAAGAAAAGATCACCAGGATATAAAAATAATGTTCAAGTTGATCCAATTAGCAATGCCCAGACCTTTCTGACCCATTAAAGATAATGTTTAAACTAAATCAAGACTATAAGACAAAAGAAAACTTAAGACTGTGTTTGTACTGACAAATTCAAAGCAAGGTTTGTCAATGGAAAGGGAGAGATTTATTTCAGAGTTTGTTACAGGCAAATACATATACAGCAGATTATATAATAGTGACCTTCATCAGGACTGGGAAGTTTACTGTATGTATTAACTCTGCAGATAAGGCAATGTACAAGATTCAGTGGAAGAAATAAGAAATGAGCGGTCCATTCATTTTATGTTATATAAAAGCTGCTGCACACTTTATAACAGTGACCCTGTGACTAGCAGCCATGAGATCCCTATCCCTGCCTCTTTCTTCCTTCCACCCAACTCTCCAATTAGAACTTAGAGTGGGTGAGGAGTGAACAATTCAATGGAGGAGACATGGAAAGCAGGTACACACTGTACATCATGTCAATGCTGGCAGCTGGAAGGGTTAAAGATAAATACTGTGCTGGCACTGAAAGTGTTAATGGCAATACTCTGGGGAAGTCTGCTGGCACTAAAGGGTTAATGGTAACGTTCTGCTGGCACTAAAGGGTTAATGGTAATGTTCTGCTGGCACTGAAAGTGGTAATGCCAATACTCTGTTTGCAGGAGAATAGGTTTTGGGCGGTCATCACAATAATGTAGCAGTGTGACCACAGATAAGAAACCAATATAGGTAAGAAAAGATCACCAGGAATAAAATAATGTTCAAGTTGATCCAATTAGCAATGCCCAGACCTTTCGACCCTTAAAGATAATTTTTTTAAACTAAATCAAGACTATAAACAAAGAAAAAATAAGACGGTGTTTGTACTGACAAATTCAAAGCAAGGTTTGTCAATGGAAAGGGAGAGATTTATTTCAGAGTTTGTTACAGGAAGGCAATACATATACAAGCAGATTATATAATAGTGACCTTCATCAGGACTGGGAAGTTTACTGTATGTTATTAATCTGGCAAGTAAGGCAATGTACAAGATTCAGTGGAAGAAATAAGAAATGAGCGGTCCATTCATTTATGTTATTAAAAGCTGCTGCCACACTTATACAGTGACCCTGTGATAGCAGCCATGGGGATCCCTATCCCTGCCTCTTTCTTCCTTCCACCCAACTCTCCAATTAGAACTTAGAGTGGGTGAGGAGTGGAACATTCATGGAGGAGACATGGAGCAGGTACACATGTACATCATGTCAATGCTGGCAGCTGGAAGGGTTAAAGCTAATACT